>PVIC010043154.1:0-15533 GCA_004025085.1 Thryonomys swinderianus | reverse complement strand
TAGGACTAGGGGTTCCATTTGACCCGGCTATCCCCCTGCTGGGAATATACCCAAAAGAATTTAAAAACTCACATTGGAAAGACAGATGTACACCCTTGTTCATAGCAGCTCAGTTCGTGATAGCTCAATCTTGGAAACAACCCAAATGTCCATCAACTGGAGAGTGGATAAAGAAGATGTGGTTTTTTTACAAAATGGAAAGGCTTTTATGAGAGCTCGAGCAGACACCCACTGCCTTAGGTACAAATTCACACGGGACATAAACAGAGTCCCTAAGAATAAAAGTCTCTAACCTGACACTGAACGTACTTTAGGAATACTGTCTGCTGCCCTCAGGAACTAGTGCACACTTAGGCTGGAAAAGTAATTTTCCCCTCAATCTTGTGACTAGCCATTCAAGTCCTGTTAACCCGCCCCCCCCAATCCCCTGCATTGAGAGTCATCACCCAAAACTGGCTTTGCAGAACCACGGAACAAGAGCCAACTATACCTGCAGCCCTGGATCCCTTGTACCTTTTTCTGTCAGTCTAGTCCCCAAGTGGCTAACACTGTCTCTCAGGCACTATTTTTATCCTGTCCTTTTCCTACCCCAGGGCCTACAGTGAGTCTCAACTGTCAACTGTTTAAAATTTAAACTCAGCAGGAGTGTAACGCAGACATAATAACCATGACAGGTCTCTCAAACTTGTTCATTAACTAAGCATCCTCGCCATCTTCCTACCAATCGCACCTCATGCCTCATGCTCTTCCAAATATGCACAAAACCGCATGGAACCTCTGATACAGCCAAGGAGAAATAGTCAAAGGTGGCTTCCCAGTCACACCTGGAAGGTTGCATTTTTTTTTTTTTTTGAAGACACTCCAGCAAGAAGCCAGATGCAATGTAAAAGATGTCCCAGTCACTGGAGAAACAAGACTCAACCCTATGTGAGCATACAGGGATCTTTAAAAGATTACTTAAGATAGTCTAGTCTAAAACCAGATTCTGCTGATTTGGGTTTTGTGAACGAAACTGAACTTTCCACATGGCCAGTGATAGAACTGCATTCTAATCTACTCATTATCTAAACCACTGAACTTTTCAACTGACAGTGTCTTTATTGGTGCCCCAGTTTACATAATCCATCCTCACAGCCATTTCTACTGACTGTGCAAATGAGAAGACTTTATAATACTAAGGAAGTCAGTGTTAAAGCTTTTCACGAAGAACCAGCTAAATCCTTACTAACTCAATTTACTGATGTTTTTCAAATACAAAACAAACTTATCAAACACTAGAACAAAATAAAATGTAACTACCGAGAATAGATTTAGAAATGATTCAAATGTGAGAAGAGGGTCAGAATGAAGAGTGGTTGCTTAGCAATTGTGTCCATTTCAGAAATTTCCATCGCTTCCTTAACGGCAGACTTGAGCTGTGCAGCATTCACAAACGCGCTGTTTTTCTCATCAGAAGATGACAGCATCACATTCTAATTACAGAAAGTGCAAACTCTGGGCATGACAATTAGGAAGATGGCAAAAGCATTAATAATCAATGATGCTGTCTACATTATTGTAATTGCCAATCAGCAAGATCTGAGAAGTCATGAAGGACTTAATTGTTTACAGTTACCTGCAGTCAACTGGAAGGGAGCACAAGTGAACAACTGAACACTGAGGAACAATTTCTTTGCAGCTACGATTTTCATGTAGCTTTTAATTTTTCTAACTGATGACAGGTGTGTGAGAAATGTTCTGGGAATGTGTGGTTTGGAGGGAAGGAAGAATCGATGAATGATGACCTCTAGCTCTAGGGAAGTGCTTGCCGTAGTGAACACTGCCCTTGAGGAAAAGCCCAGTGACAGGGGGCTGTAGGGGACAGTCAGAAGATGTCGTACGTGCTCAGTCTCGGCCATTTCCCTTCTTTAAGTAGGGGCAATGTTACTGATCTCCACGGATTTCAAAGGCTAACAGGAGGGGATGCACCTTCCTTATAAGCAAAAAACAACACTGTTAAGTCCCTTTCCATCTCTGCATGGTTTTAATTTAAAAGGACAAAACAACCTCCTTTTCAAAGGTTTAGATGATTATGGTTATAAACAGAATTACTCATGCAGAGCTGAAAATGACACCACCAAACATCAAGACTTAACATACTATAGAACACACTGCTTAAACAGACATTCAGGTATCGCACTGATAAATTGAAGAGAAAGTGTATAAATAATTCATAGGTCTGATCACTATAATGCCTGAGCTGGCCTAAAACTCCTGGGCTCAAGTGATCCTCTGCCTCAGCTTCCTCAGTAGCTGCAACTGTCGGTGTGAATCACATAGGGCATTCACCAAGCTTTCCTTACACGTACAAGCCCCTTCTTAGAAAATTAAGAATATTCTGCACGCTATTGCAGTATACTTTAAGAGTTTCCAAAATTAGGCTGCTTTTGAGGAGTGGTTTTGTTTTAGGAAATGTTGGGTGACTAATGCGACAAATGCCACTTCTCTTCCTCCAAGGCACTCTCATAACTGACAGTGATCACTGAAGTGCACGGACATGGTGCAATCTTTCTAGCCTGTGGTCTGACAAACCATAATGCCCATCTGACTTCGTAAGACTGCTTATTTTCTGGCCTGTGGATAAACTGACAGAGATAGGTAAATTAGCCTTGAATCCCATCTGGACTGGCATTTTTCTAACAAGTGCCCACTTGAAAAGATTAGAATCAAGTAACCAAGATCTATCTCATTAACTTGTAAAGTACATGAAGAAGAAAGTTCAGGAAAAAGTCTACCCAGACAGTTTAGATGAAAATGCAAATACTTTTTAAAGTACTTGCTATATTTCAGGAGCTGAGGTGGGCCTTGTAGTATATTATACTGTTTAATCCTTAGAATATAAACAAATCTATGGTGGTGCCTTAGGCAAGGGGGTGGTATATTAAAACATGCACTCCTCCTATTAGGGGTATAAGAGTAACCTTTTTTTTTTTTTTTTTTTGGTAGTACCAGAGATTGAACTCATGACCTTGTGCTTACCAGGTAGGCAGCACATCACCAAGCAAAATCCCTGGGCCAAAGATAATCTCAGTGGCACCATGGCATGTATACCCAGACAATGAGCTCTTCAACAACCCTGAATCACTCCAATGAAATTGAATCACTCCAATGAAACATGGATGGGTTTTCTCAACTTTCCGAGTAGAAATCTTTATTGCTCAAACTTGAATATACAAAACTGCACTATGGTGAAGAAAGAACTGGTGTGTGTGTGTGTGTGTGTGTGTGTGTGCGCGTGTGTGTGCACGCGCGCGTGCGTGAGTGCCACTGAAGCCAGGGCCTTGCCCATACCAAACAACTACTCTGCTACAGAGTTATACCAAGAGCCCTAAGAGCTCCCAGGAATTTATTGTCTACAGTATTTTAACCACAAAAACTTAATGGCCATATGAGGACTTCCCCTATTTTCCACAGAAGAATTTCATTGGAGTGATTCAGGGTTGTTGAAGAGCTCGTCTACTCTAGCACCTAACTTCTGTCCAGGTCGTGAGGTGACCGTGAACACTGCGATGATCCCGTCAGAACAAGCCAGCATGGTTGCACCACAGCAGAGCACCTCCCAGTTGGGGGCCAGACCCTTCGCATTCTTCCAGCACTAGGACAAGCCATTTTCTGCTCTTTAACCTCTATCAATATCAAAGAGTTAATTTGATTTTATAACAAGTACATCTTTGGAAATACATAGTCTTAAATCCTGAAACAGATTTTTAAAAATAAATTTTAAAACCATTGTCCATGCCGAACAATGCAGTGTTGAGGAAGCATAGTGTCTATGCCGTACATAGCAAAGGGCAGCAAGACATTCCCAGTTCCCAGGAGCCCCTGATGATACTCCCCACTCTCACTCTCCTGTGTCAGCTAAGAGATTTGAGCATCTTTCCCCTCTTCCAACTAGGGATACCTTCTAAATATTTTCATCTAAAAAATTAAGTTTTAAACTGGGCACGGTATTGCATGCCTGTAATCCACGCACTCTGGGCAGTGAGGGTAGAACACAAGTTCAAAACCTGGCTGGCCAACTTGGTGACTTGGTGAGACTCTATCTCAAAAAGAGGGCTAAGAAACGTAGCTCAACGTGAAGACTGCAGGTTGAGTCTGCAGTACTACCAAAAGCAAAAATCTTTTAATGCAAAAAATCAAATGCAATATAATTGTATTTTGGAAATGCTCTTTTAGAAAATGCCAATCAAATCACAGGCCTCAAATTTAGGCACTCCTAAATGTTCCTCATACCCATGTAAGATAAAACCCAAACATACCACGGTGCTCACTAGCTGGTCCAAGCCTGTCTCTTCTGCTCTTGTACCTCTCTCTCACTCTGAAACCATGGTCAGCATACAAATTATCCAACTCAGCTGAGTGTGGTGCCGGTCACTTGTCATCCCAGCACTGTTAAAGCTAAGGGAGGGAGATTTCAAGCTTTGGTGCAGCCTGGGTAACTTAGTAACTTAGCATGTCCCTGTTTAAAAAAAAAACAAAAAACAAAAAACAGGTTAGGGATATAGCTCACTGAGAAAGGCCTGGTTTCATTTTAGTCCTTGGTAACTTCAAGATAAAATAAGGGACTGCCAAGCTCTTCCTTCTCAGAAGGTCTTTGCCCACGCTGTCCCACCTTGCCTGGACCTCCTTCCAACAGAGCACGTGGCATCTCTGCATTGTCAAATCTGGACATGTCACCTCCTCAGAGAAGCCTGACCCAATCTAGACTGCACTCTTCTCCTTCATTGCTTATAGCACCATCTTTTTTTCCAAAATTCTAATTTGTACTTCTGTTATGTTTTTTTTTAATCAAATAAGCCAGAGACCATCGATATGAGGTTGTCTCCATACTTTGAGTTCCTATGTAAGGAACCACAACCCAACTTAACATGTAAACAAACTAAAAACCTAATTTAGGAGTAGCTAACCACTGAGGTTGGCCCGTCAATCACAAGTGCCCCAATGTCAACCAATCACAGGCTGCCAACTGCTGAGACCACAGTGAAATAAAACAAGTGCCCAGCTGCCAGCAGTCCAGCCCCTTCCGTACTGAGCAGCAGCTGTCCCAAGTGCCTGCCAGTGCTCTCTGCAACTCCCGTGGCTACGCGTACTGTCCAGCTCGCGAACTGTTCTCTGCTTAAACAAGCCATTTAATACAATTTAACTATTTCTCAGTTTAATGCCCATCTCTCCCACTAATATCTGAGACCTACGGAATAGAAATCATGGCCTCGTCCACCGGGGCCGCCTGGATCCCAGGACACTCCTGGACGAGCACAAAGACAGCAACTGCTCAACCAAGGAATGATGCCTAGATCCCTTTGCCTACTTTCTCCATTCTGTTCAAGAACTTTTGGAATATGGGATACAGCTTTATTCGTTTCATTTACTTAGAAACTATTTACATTTTGGCTCAAAATGTTTGACAGAAATAAAAATCTCTTCCTTTTCACTTAAGACCACCACCAGAGAAGCAAAATGTTTAGAGTATTACTCCAGAAACTTATTTCTTCTCAAAAGATCATTAGTAATAAGAAATTTCTACAGCCGGGCATAGTGGCTCATGCCTGTAATCCCAACACTCGGGAGGCAGAGGCAGGAGGATTGCTGAGTTCGAGGCTTGCCTGGGCTCCATGGTGAGCTCGAGGCCAGCCTGAACCTCAAAGTGAGACCCTGTCTAAAAAAAAAAAAAAAAAAAAATTAAAAGAAATTTCTACAAAAGCCCAAGTCTTGTACTTCAGCCTTTGCGTGTTAAAACTGGGCGGCTAAAACATCCTCAGCATGTCTCACAGGCCCAGGCTGTGTTTTCTGGCCGAATGGATCTAAGTCTAAAGAGGAACCATTCCGTTCTCCCACCTGTGGCAACCCTCAGAGGGCAAAGGAACAGACACCCTAGTCTCACCCTATTTGGGCCCCTGGTTCTGTCCTGCACCCAGTGTGGAGCGGGGACACATCCCTGAGCCGAGGGCTTCGTCCTACTTTATTTTCTGTACGGATCTCTTCATAGGAATTAATACCAGTCTGCTCAGAGGTGATAATCAGCAGCTCCTGGTGCTTACAAAATGGACTAGAAATGGGAATCATACATGTAACGCTTTTTGCAACATCACCTTCAATTCTTTTAAACAGTATTGTTTTGCCAGGTATTCTAATTTTTTTCTTTCACTAATAGTAACTATTCAGAGAAAATAAAATGGCCTAGAAGACACAAAATTCATAGCTCCTGTGTTTTGGGGAAAAAAAATACAATGCTATTCAAACAGCATTAGTTCTTTGTACTTTATGAAAACTAATTTTTTGCAGAAACAACACAAATTCTGGTCTACATTCTTTCTTTCTGCACTCATGGAAAAGCGTTATCTCAGCAGACAGGGAAGGAAGGAAATTGATTTAAGTTTTCATGAATTCAGCTCTGCTCAGCAAATTCATTCATTAATTAAAATGAAGAGCGCAGAAAAGGGTATGTTTGGGCCAGTCAATTGCCTGCATTCATAAGAGAATTCTCAAATACAAAAGACTGCATGTTTTACTTAGTTGAAACTAATAAAAGCCAGATTGTCCCCTTTTATCAGTATGTAGCAGACATGTCATGTGAGAAACACACTCAATACTCTGCAATATACCAGTCGCATTTTAAAAGTTAGCGTGAAAACATTATTCTATTTAAAGAGATTCCCTATGTTCTATGTCAAAATGCTGGCAAGGAGCTATATATAATCATGAGGAGTTTCCAATTTGAAAAACAAGGCATTTAGGTTCTGCATAAGAAGTAGAACAAAATTTTAAATAGTCAAGAAGCATGTTTTTAAAAGGTCATGATATTTGTAAAATGAGCATTTTCAGATTAGCTTTTAAGGTTCAATACTGCACCAGAAAATCACTGTACGATAATGCAATGTATTCCGATCAGATTGAGGGTTCTTACATTCACTTTAGGAGACAGTTTTTTTTTTTTTCTTTTGTTTTGAGACAGGGTCTTGCTGTGTAGTTCAGCCTGGCCCTGAGCTCACTGTGTAGTCCAGGCAAGCCTGGAACTCAGCAATCCTCCTGTTTCTGCCTCCCGAGTGCTGGGATGACAGGCGTGAGCCACGACGCCCGGCTAGGAGGCAGTTTTTAAAGTGGCATCTCCAGCAGCGCCAGGGTGAAGTAGTGTTTCCCGAGTGAGGCAAAACGTGTTCCTCGTGGGGAGCAGACTTGTCCCACATGCGAGGAGCTCCTGGCATCGAGAGGGAAAAGGCCATTCCAAGATGCTGCTAAACACTCTCAATGCACAGGACAGCTTGGCCCTGGCAAAAATTATCCACTTTTGAAGGACAGTACTTATGTTGAGAAATCCTATTTTAAAATACAATCATGAGGAGGCTTTAGATTTTTAAATTTTCAACCCAGTGAATAGGTGTTTGAAAAAGAACATTCTAGGCAAACCCTGAACATACTGGTCAGTATTCTGCAAAAAGTAATTTTGACCCAAATGGCACTTCCCAGAGCAATTAATTTGAAATACAAAGTCGGAAACAACAAGTAATAGACTTTCCTAAATGTAGCCAATTTTTTGAATATGCCTCCATTTATACACACTTCAAATGTTATTTTACTGTCTGGTACCTAAAAGGTACTTGATAACCACTGAGGGGAAAGGGAGAAATACTTGTCTTCCTTTGTCATACTCCCGAGAGCACAAGAAGGAGACAGCAAATCAAGAGAAATCCTCTTTCCTGGACTTGGAGGCCGCTAAAGTCCTCCAAAATCCTCCTTTCCTCCACAGCGCCACAGTCCAGCCATCCACAGCCATGTTCCAGCCTCTTGTGTGGCTGGATGCACCTGCAGCCCCCCCCCCCACGCTGTGTGTGGCTGTGTAGAAGGCAGCACGGTGGGCGCAGAGGAAGCGTGGAGGCGGCTGTCTGCCTGCTGCGTTCTGTCCTTCACCACACACCGCATGAAACTGGCCTGGTCCCGGCTTCCGCGATGCACCTGAGGCCCGCCCTCAGGACAGGAGGGCAGATGGCACAAATAACCGGGGCTGAGTGACAACTCGGCTCAGGGCTGCATCTGGAGCCGGCTGGGGTCAGCACCCTGTGGAACTGTGTGTGAGACAGGCCTCTGCTGTACTCAGGGTCTCTTCTTTTAGATGCTTGTACAAGGTGACTCTAAAAACTCCCCTAGCATTTGTTGCTGGCTAATTTCCAGATAGCAGCCATTCTTTGTGGAGTGAGATGAAATCTCCGTGTTGTTTTCATCTGCATCTCTCAAGTGGCCAGTGACGCTGAGCACTTCTTCATATACAAATGCTGGTGAGGTTGTGGAGAGAAAGGAACCCCTCTCCACGGCTGGTGGGAATGTAGACTGGTACAACCATTACGGGGATATACACCAAAGAATTACAAGATTCAGATCACTGTGACATATGTGCACCCATGATTATAGCAGCTCAGTTTGTGGTAGCTAAATCTGGAAACAACCCAAATGCCCATCCACTCTAGACTGGATAAAGAAGATGCGTTTTTAAAAAATAAAATGGAGTATTACTCTGCCATAAAGAATGATGAGATTGAATCATTTATACTCAAATGGACATACTTGCAGGACATACTCATAAGTGAAATAAATAGGTCACAGATGTGTAAATATATCTTTTCTCTGGTATGAGAAACTAAAGTTATAAATGTGTTCTAGAATGCATGATTGATACTGTGAAATAGTAAATATTAAAAGGGAAATGGAGTTCATGGGTAAATAATGAAGAAAGAAAAAAATTGATGGTAAAAAAAAGAAACAATGCTTGTGTATAATATAGGGGCCGGGGGGAGGTAGAGTGAGCGGGGGAGGGGGAAAAGTGAGAATTAAGTTGTATCATATACTGGTACAAATTCGTATATATATAATGTACCAATAAAATGTACCAATAAAAATCAAAATAAAAAAAATAAAAACCACTCTTAATGTTACCAGAACCATAAAAGTGCTCTACCTGAGGAAATGTTAGACAGGTTTCATTTTTGAAATGTGAAGGCAAATTATAATAATTAAAAAGTCTGGATTACATTCCATGTCTAACCTAAGAGAGAAGAAGGCACAGAGAAAATTGGAAGATAACTGCCAAGAAGATATTGTTCTGCTGTTACATTTATGCAAATATATGCTAAGGATGGTATATAAATATATAAAAATATATGCCAAAACATTTATTGACTAAAACTTTTGTAGTTACGGCATTTCCATCATTTTGTCCTTGTTTCTCATTCACTAAGTTACTAGTAAGAACACTACCATAGTAGTGAGGAAAAGATACAAAGTCCAGACCCTAAACCAGCCTTAAATGGCTAGTTTCTAGATAAAACTGTTTATGCAAATTTTCAGTGCTTAATTAAATTGAATTCAAATAGCTCTATTTTGGTTTTCTGATGATGTAGTTGCTCTTCCTTTAGCACATTCTTTATTAAAATCCAAAGTATTATCTTCTGTTACTTCATTTGAACATACACATTTAATTCAAGATGTATTCCTGTGAGTTAAGGAGAAATCAACAACAAAAATTTCTCCTGAGATTAACTGAGGTTTATTTTAAACTTTACACTATTCAGATTCTTTATTGATATAACTTTTAAAATATAATTTTTCCTGAAATAAAACTATGTTGCCTGCTGTGCTATAAAACTACAGGCTTTTTATACTGGAAAATATTGTAATCTCAAGCAAATACAAATAGTGAAAGTACGAAAGTATACATTTAATCTCACTGCATTCTTCCAAAAATCATGCAGATTATGCCAGATGTGGTGGCTCACGCCTGTAATCCCAGCACTCGGGAGGCAGAGACAGGAGGATTGCTGAGTTCGAGGCTTGCCTGGGCACCATAGTGAGCTCAGGGCCAGCCTGAACTACAAAGCGAGACCCTGTCTCAAAAAGCAAAAAAAAAAAAAAAAATCATGCAGATTATTTTGAAAGGTCTGGTAATTCAGTGACTTATGTATGCCATTTTTGATAGCTTGAAAATGAAAAGCATTGGGATGGCAAAGATTTAAAAGTTAAAGACTGGTCAGAAATATTTTAATGATCTTAAAATTTTAAATAACCTGAATACCTCACAACAAACTCATTTCTAGATCTAATGTGGCTCAGGGTAAAATGTAGGCACCCTTACTTATTAAGTGAAATATTTACCACAGAGGGAAATGTTACTTTGGTTTTCAAACTGCACTTCTTGCCCAGTGGAACAGCAGATACTAAATAGCACTTAAGGAAATTCTGACTCTTAATTGACAAAGAAGTTTATCTCATAATATGAAATAAAAAGCTTCCCACCCTTTCTTCACCCCAGTTTCTCTCTGGAGCATTAGTTCTGAGTTCACGCTGCAGGGCACACTGGAGGAAAAAGACACTGAAACGACACGCTGGGACCCAAATAAACATCTGAGGCTTCCGGTGAATGACCGAGGACAGTCAATCAGTGAATCGCCGCACTGTCTGCCACCTGCCCCGGATGTAAGAAATGATGTCACTGTCTACTCTTAAAAATACACAATCATCTGAACAGTTTAGTAAATCACAATTCTCAATTTCATTTTGTTTTGTGGTGGGTTTTTTGTGGTTCCAGGTATCGAACTTTCATTTTTATTAGCACATATTTTCAGCAATGTTTATATTCCTTGTGTGGCACTGCTACATGTACATAACACATCTTAATTCCTTCTTTAATCCATTCCCTTCTTCTCCCTTCCATTTTTTTTTTTTTTTTTTTTTTTGAGACAGGGTCTCGCTTTGTAGTTCAGGCAAGCCTGGAACTCAGCAATCCTCCTGCCTCTGCCTCCCGAGTGCTGGGATTACAGGTGTGAGCCACCACACCCAGCTCCCTTCCATTTCTTGATCCCTCTCCCACATGAGAGATCCCTCTCCCTACTTCCAAATATCTTTTATTTTGTTCTTTATGTGTAATTCGGGTTTCTCAGGTAAGAGAAACTGTGTGGTATTTAAGCTTAAACTGTGTATTAATTGTGTGGCTGATTTATTTCACTGAACATTATGATCTCGAGGTGCATCCATTTTCCTACAAAGGACTCGAGATTATCTTTCTTTATGGCAGAGCAATGCTCCATTGTGTTTAAAGATCCCGACACACCAAGTTCCACAAAGACGACTGGGGGAAAATTCAGCTGGAAGGCTCCTGAGTGGCTGGTGACCTTAACTAGCTCACCAGCTCTGTGAGATTTCTTCTTGTTTGATTTTAATCCTAAAAGAAAGCAGGCCAGTCCTGGCAGTGCTTTTCCACAGGAGCAGGCACTCTGAGGTATTTAGGAAGTGGCGAGAGTATTTTTAGTTTTCGCGCAATGGCCACTAGGGAGAAGGGACTATGGAAATTACCCAGGTTCCCTGAAACTTTCAATGCAGCTCTGCTCAGTCCTTTCACTAGAACCTTGAAGCCAGGAGATTAACTCCTTTTTACCTGTAAACAGGTTACCTTAATTGTTTTAAACTTAATTTCTAGTGATTCAATTTTCCCCATATATATGATACCAAATGGCTAATTCTCTAATTTGTCCTTGACCGAAGTAGCGCATGAAACAGAAGAGGATTTTTGAATTAATAGGAATTTTTATTTGGTCTCATATAAGAAAAAAAAATCACTTTACTGTATTTAAGTCCACAGTACAGTCCCCCGGGGTCGGACCCCTTTGCGCCTGTGGGGTTACAGCATGGCTGTGATTAGACGCGAGGGGCATCGACTTCAGTCACGTCTCACAACGCAGCCATGCTAGCATTTATATATGGAACTTATGTATTTATTATAAATTTCGTTCCTGCTCTCTTTAAATCACAATGTAGTCATGGCAATGTATTTTTTAGTTTAATGTATTCACACACACAATTATCCATAAATCTCATGGCAGGACAGTAAAGGGTCATACATAGTATGTCATGAAAATGAGAAGACAGATCCGATGGTGATACAAGCAACTAACGTATCAGACCAGGCAGGGCTCCTTGTAACTCTACAAGTCCTTGATTCTAGGAAAGATGTTCACTTTAGCAAGTCTGGACCATTAGCAAACCTTCACCACTACTAGTATTCCGATCAAATTAAAAAAGAAGCACCAGAGACCTCTAAAGTAGTAGCTAAAAGCACAGGCTCTGCTAAATGTTCAACCATTTATGGAAACCGTAGGACATCCCACAGTCCTGACGCTGCTCACACGTTAATAGAGAAGAACAGGAAATCACCCAAAGCACAGCGGGAATCCTTCACTTGTTTGGTTCCAAGAGGCCACGCTGTGCCTCAGTGAGGGACAGCTCCCTGGTTGGTGTGAAGGCAACACACTTCAGCCGTGTGCTGCGCAGCATTTCTCCCCCAGAGTTCACTCAAGGGTATCGCCGTCACCGATGTGGCGAGGGTGGACAGCTCTCACAGCCACCTGTGCAAATGTCTTCTCGGTAAAACTTGTGATTCATAAGGCAACACTTTCTACTTACTATTGGCTCATTCATGCTGCCCCTCTCTGACCACTATTCTGAGAAAGTTACTCTGTCATCTAACTGAAGGGCCACCGTACACCGACTGCACCCACTTCTGATCTGTGGAAATACACCAAAGACCTGAATTAATCCCGCTCCCCCCACAATTAGGTTCTTATCACATCCAGCCTCTCCATCATGGCTAATCTTTCAGCACTTCTACTTCGTGCCTTTGCCTTCTTCACCACGTTAGCTCTTGTCACAGGCAACAGTCTGCTTATATTCTGGGGGATCTTCACATGTTAAACTTAAGACAGTTGAAGGAGATACTCTGCAGTGAAATAAGATAAAGCCCATACTAGTGCCAGGCGTGGTGGCTCACGCCTATAATCCCAGCACTCGGGAGGCAGAGGCAGGAGGATTGCTGAGTTCGAGGCTTGCCTGGGCTACATAGTGAGCTCAGGACCAGCCTGAACTACAAAGCGAGACCCTGTGCCAAAAAAAAAAGATAAAGCCCATACTATACATAATATATCCTGGCTAAATTATTTTAAGTCAAGAAACACCAGCTTAAGTATAAAATACTAAATTTACAGGAGGAAAATACAAATCTATCCTTGAATCATATACCAAGACTTTGCAAGATCTGGAATGCCCAAGTCATAGGTCATCAAGAAAATTTAGATGTTTTTTCCTTCAAAATGACTTGAGGTCTTTACTATATACTTTGCATTAAATTACTACGATATAAAATAATTTGAAGATATACTACATAAACAATTACTTTTAACTCTAAATTGCTGAAAATAAAATAATTTTAACTTATAGAGGAGGGAAAAAGATTATGGATAATATTTTCAAATGATTTTTCTTCAGTGACCCATATATATGATACCAAATGGCTAATTTTCTAAAAATATGTGTGATCAAAGTAGCAGACGAAAGAGAAAAGGATTTCTGAATTAATGCATCTGACTTCTCAAGTCTCCCACTGTCAACAGCTCACCCTGCTCTGTCAGCACCAACGACCGCCAGTGTCTCTTTGGCTCATAGAGGTCTTGGGTTGGTTTTGGGGTGGGTGAGGGGCACATAGTAACTCAATATTATCTTTTAAATCTATTTCGTTCAAAAATTAAAGAAAAGAAGTTCTACCAGTGATCCTGAAGACAATGACCCAGCAAGACGACCGAGCCCCGAACGTTCTTACCCGCAGGGCCTCAATGACCAGGTCTCTGGCCTCCAGCTCCCCTTCCATCACGCTGAGTAGCATTCGCAGCTCCGGTTTACTCAGAGTGTCCACATCGAATTCTTTTTTCTGAAACACAACACAGACATTTGAAAAGGTCACGAAGAACGATTCCTAAGAAAGCCACACATATCCTACGGGAATTTAATGGATTTCTGTCCCAGTGTAATCCGGGTAAGAGGCACTGAGGTGCCGTTTGACAGCAGCAAATCTGGCCTTGACCTTCTCAACACCCTCTCCTGCATCTCTCCCCTAAGGCCATACACTTTCTGGCTGCCTGTGTGCCTGGATTCTCAGTGTCTCCCGACTATGCGGCACAAATGTAAAGTCCCCCGAGTCTGTATCAAAACAGGTCTGGTATATGTTGGAGGTAGAAGGGCGTCAGGGCAGCAAAGAAAACACAGATGTCTTCCTAGAAGGACTCTGACAGACAGGCTCCTGGGAGGTTATTAGAGACGCCAGGACCTCTAATCATAACAGGTCGTGTTTACAGAGCGCTGCAGAGCGCCTCCAGTCAGCGGTCTACGACCAAACCTGGCCCCCAGATGTGTGTTACTCGGGCGTGATCTTTTTCTCTTCCATTTGGTCAACATTACAAAAACTGAAGAAGAGCTGTTTTCTGTAGCGGAATGGTTATCAGGTTCGCGTCACACAACACTGAAGAACACACACACTGTCACTGGCTTCTCTTCAAAAGTCAAATAACCGGCTAACCCCAGATTCACGTTTCCACAAGAAATAATGGGCAAAACCAGCAAATTGCTGGCCCTTTCAAAGGAACCTGCTCTTCGCTTTAACAACCCTCCCCCACCGCACCCCCCCCCACAGTGTTATTTTCTCATTTATTCAAATGCACTTTTAATAAGCCTGAACCCCCATGTACAGTACCATGTACTGTAATCTGGGCCTGTGATCACATGACTTTTAAAACCCTGGTGTCGCGTGTCCCAAGTACTTAGGCAAAGTCTTGTCATTTTATGAGGCAGGCTAGTTAGGGACCCGAGGCTAGAGTAAGTATGTATTCAGGGACCCAGGTGCCTCCTAAGACATCAGCAGGAGGCCCGAGGGGTCACAGCTCCTCTCCTGGCCTTCTTCCAGCCCTTTCCCACACTCTCCTACCTTCCCTCGCCGTGACTGGACCCTACCTCCTGATTTCCACCTGTGTTGATTCACTGCCATTCTCTTATATATAATACAGATTATACATAATATGTTTATATATGTTAAAATTACTCCAAATGGCATTTTTCTTCACACTTTACCACACTGTACCAGCATCCCAGAATAGGCTCTGTAAGATCAGACGAAAAGCTGCCATTATATTAACCAGCCAATAAGGATTCCCCTTGCATTTCTGTATCTAACACAGGGCTATCCCTGTGAAAACATGACAGTATCAATATAACAAAGCACATAAACGATCTCACTGCTCTCACAAAGCATGACTAGGATGAGTCATATCTCATTTCAAAGGAGCCTCCTTTTGGAAGGAGATATGATGCTATAAAAGGGAAAGAGACCAGTGCTTGCTAGGTGTTTCTCCTAAGACAAAATTTAAAAAAGATCTTCCTATTCTAAATTGTTTCTTTTTCCACATATACAAGATAGAGCAGTTATTTAGAAAGGCAGGGGCCTAAGGAAGGAAAGAGAAGAGATAAATCTACGGCAGGCCGAATGGATGTGTAGTACTGGAAGGCTTGCAGATGTTCCTGGTGAACACTAAAATCCAATACACCACCCTCCCAACTTTCTGCTCCCACTATAGGGCATTATCACGTGCATAACAATCACCTGGATACTTTTACTTAAAATATAAACTGTA
>PVIC010043152.1:0-15555 GCA_004025085.1 Thryonomys swinderianus | reverse complement strand
AATCCCTTTCACAGTAGCACCCAGAAAAATGAAATATCTAGGAATCAACCTAACAAAGGAAGTGAAAGACCTCTACTCTGAAAACTATAGGACTCTGAAAACTGAGATAGAAAAGGAAACCAGAAAGTGGAAAGATATCCCTTGTTCCTGGGTCGGGAGAACCAACATCATCAAAATGGCTATACTCCCACAGCTACTTTATAGATTCAATGCAATTCCAATTGAAATTCCAACGGTATACTTCACAGAGCTAGAGAAAATAATACAAAAATTCATCTGGAACCACAAGAAACCTAGAATAGCAAAAGCAATTCTAAGCAACCACGACATGGCAGGGGGTATTACAATTCCCAATGTAAAACTCTACTATAAAGCCGCCGTGATAAAAACTGCATGGTACTGGCAAAGTAACAGACCTGAGGACCAGTGGACAGTCATTTTATATTCATGTACCTGGTGCCTTTGTTTTTCTAAACTGTGTTTATTCATTATTTCACCCAATCCTTTTTTTTAATTGAATTCTTTATTGGTACAATTTATATACATCTCACAATCACATATAACATTGGGGAATTTATACCAGAATATGACACAAGTTAATTCTCATTTTTACCCATATCCCTACCCACCCACACCTCCCCACCCCCTTTATACATTCTCTTTTATTTTCTTTCAGAATCATATTTATTCCTTCCCATCATTACATTCCCACACCAAATTTCCTATGGAAATTTCCCACTCTATAAAAGCTGTCATACTTTCTAGAGCTCATTTGCATCTACAGGTGTTCATGTCAAAGAGAAGGTCTGGTATTTACCTATCTGTGATCTATTTATATCACTTATTAGTATATCCTCCAGGTGTCTCCATTTGCACATAAACGAATCAATCTTGTCATTCTTTATGGCAGAATAATACTCCATTTTATTTTTTTAAAAAACCCACATCTTGTTTATCCAGTCTCCAATTGATGGGCATTTGGGTTGTTTCCAAGATTGAGCTATCACGAACTGAGCTGCTATGAATAAGGGTGTACATCTGTCTTTCCAATATGATTTTAAAAATTCTTTTGGGTATATTCCTAGCAGGGGGACAGCAGGGTCAAATGGGACCCCCCCCAAACCTTTAATTGTATCTATTTTCCCATTAAAACACTACCCTACCTCAGCTATCTCAGAATCTTTCTGGGAAACCCCAGTATAGTTGAACAGTTTAAAACAGTGTATGATAAATCAGAGACACTTATACTCAGATGGGTGTACACTGAGGCCACAGTCATAAGTAAAATAAATAGGACACAGATGTGTCAATACCATATCATTTTTCTAATATGAGGAACTAAAGGTGTAAAGAGGTCCAGAATTATGATAAGTATTGTGAAATAGGAAGAAAATATTCAAAGGGAAAATGGAGTAAGGGAAAGTAAAGAAGGGAAAGAAAAAATTGATGGTAAAAATTAAAAAAGGTAGAGGGGCTGGAGATTTAGCTCAGCAGTTCCAGCACCTGCCTCTCAAGCGCAAGGTCCTGAGTTTGATCCCGGTAACCACATACAGTGCTGGACGTGGTGACTCACGCCCACCAGCCATCAATACCACATACCACAGTGCCAGGCATGGTGGCTCATGCCTGTCATCCCAGCACTCAGGAGGCAGGGACAGGAGGATTGCTGAGTTCGAGGCTTGCCTAGGCTACATAGTGAGCTCAGGGCCAGCCTGAACTATAAAGCGAGACCCTGTCTCAAAAAATTAAAAAAAATTAAAAATTAAAATTAAAAGGTGGAAACAAAGTTTATGTACCTGGAGGGTTGGGGTTGGTAGGGAATGCAAGGGAGAATGAAACTCCAGATACACCATGTCCAGGTACAAATTTAAAGTGTTGAATGTGACCATAATGTAATCTAAAATGTACCAGTAAACTCAATAAATTAAAAAAAAAACTTGGAGTAAGAAATATATTAAGGACATAAACATATATAAGAATATAAAAATAAAACCTAAAAGCAGAGTGTTCTGAGGATTTAACGGTATTGTTAGACAAGCTTGTAAATATTATGAACCTCCAGATAAATGAACTTTTAAGAGCCAGGGGTTTTCAAAGCATATATTTTGGTCTGCACAGGCAACCCCTGACCTGCCAACACTGAGTGTGAAAGACCAAGAGAAACCCGGTCCCCGCATAACACAAAACCCCCAGCATGACATCTAATATCTAAAATAGGTGTTTGCGTCACAACGGCCTCACAGGTCTTCAACCACAGCCCAAGAGGACGTCGCTGCAGACAACGTCTCTACGGGCTTGAGGCCTTGAGGAGGCCGCTTGCCGAGGAGCACGTTCTCTTCCGGGCTGCTGGGCCTCCCCCTGCTGTCGGAAGAATGGGTTGAGGCCAGCAAACAGCAGCACGGCAGGGGTCAGCGCGTTGCTCTTTCTGTAGGTATTTGGTTCACGGTTCACCACATGCACGTCACACATCTTTTACTCTAGATTATTGACTTCCTTTCTGCTCTAGCACTTTGCCTAAATACCTTTCCCTTTTCATGCTACTTATTTCATCTATTTCCAGCCCAAAGGGTCAATAGAAATGTGTAATTCCTTTACACCCCAAAAAGAAAATATAGCTTAACCTTGACGCTTATTCAAGTGTCGTGCCTTAACTACAAAACATCCTTAAAAATTAAATGTAGCTTTTCTGATTCCAGTGCTCATCTTCCACTAATCCCTCAACATACGTACTGTATCTGCTTTGTCCCCCTAAAATTGGCCTTCAAGGGAAATTAATGACCTCCTAGTTGTGAAATCCATTAGCCTCCCCTTAGGTCTCATTCTGGTTCAGCACTCTTTGCTTGTCTTCCTGAGACTCAGTTCGCCTGTAATTCCATAACTGTATTACTTCCTGCTTCTCCTTCTACCTGCCTTGATTTCTCTTCCCTGATACTTAAATATTCATTATTTACTCTAATGTATATTGAAAAATCTTTTGCAAGTCAGATATTAGTTCATTCGTTGCCCTCAATGTCTAAATCACTGTTACTGACCTTAGCATCTCCTACCTTTAACCTAGGGAAAAAAAATCTAAATTTACTTTCAAATTCTTATTGAGCACATTTAAGATCTCTCATGGATACAGCAAATTCATAGCATTCACATGTGAAATACTATTATATACCTAGCATACTCTTCTTCATGTCCTGTGTCAGGAAGCATATTCTTAACCTACAGGTTAACCAGTGTAGTAATGCAGTATCGTCCTTGCTATTTGCACTACCTACATCCACACATGGATCTTTCTAAGACTTTTCTAGAATGTCCTTGGGAAATTGTTCACTCATCTCAAAATAATTTTCATAGATCAGACTATGTTATCCATTTCATTCTAATTCTAAGTGTTCTCTGACAACTGTCATTTCTTTTTTTTTCATCCATCATTTTAGTCGGTTACTAGACTTTTCTTCATGGCAAAATATCTTGTCCTTTCATTCTGTTGCTCTAAATCTTACAAAATTTTACATAAAAGTTCTAAATATGAATTGTTAAAATCCTCTTGTAATGTCAACTGACTTTTACCCAAAATATTGTGTCTTCCTAATAAAACCCTACCCTGCAGCCTTGCAATGAGTGTCAACACTTGTTAATGGCCCAAATCTCAAGAACATGTGTAGTTTTAGTTTGTATTTCCTGATCCTTTTGAATTGATTGTTATGGAATCTCTGTGCTTGTCTGGTTAAGCAGTTAACATTGGTGGCCCTGGCCCAAAGGTTTTGGTTTTAACAGTGATCTGGAGATTTGGATGATAGCTAGAAAACTATTTTCCATTCCTTTCTCTCCCAAGGTTGTGGGATACTATGCAGAATTACAGCATGGCTCAGATGGATTCACTTGATTCTCAAAAAGAAACATTTTCTACTTTTCCAGGGCTTGTTTAGGTTGTATTATCCTGTGTACTATCTTTAGTCGGCAGATGGAGATAATTCTACTCATCACTGACTTTCCCCATAGGTGAATTGTTTCTACATTCTCTGGAGAAAATCTCTTTCTAGAGTGGCAGTTTTCAAAGGATTAACACTCTATTATAGGACTATTTAGAAAGAATAGCTTCTTGAAATGTAGTTCTTACCAGATGGTAGTATGCATATGTATTTTTGTTTGTTTTCAGAGAAAGTGATAAAATGGGATCCTAAAGAGCAGAGTTTTAGTTCTAATTTTTTTATAAAAGCCATTATTTTTATTTGTCTACATTTATTCTATGAAAGAGGAATGTGAAAACGTTTCTATATGTCTACATATGCAGACACAGAAATTAAATGAAATGTTTCATTTTCAAATCTAAGATTTTTTCCCTTTCCATACTATTGGCATTGCTAGTTTTAGTCTTTATTTTCTTAATTGTAAAGGGAAATGTTTTATATATTTGAGAATTATTATAAAGGTTGATCAGTGCTCGCTTCGGCAGCACATATACTATAAAGGTTGATCAAGATAATGCTTAATGCACTTATTTTCTGGTACAGGACAAATACTGAATAAAAGGAACCCATATAAAACTTTGAAAAGTCTGAAGTGCATTAATAGTAACTTGAAAAAATATCAGAGATTTTATGCAGAAATTTGTAAATGAAATTTAAGGAGCCCATAAATTTTAATTAAAAAATATTGTGCTATTATTAACTAATCTATAGTACAGATTTAACATTTCCTCCTCTAATGAATGAATTTCAGCACAGATTACAATTGGGTCAGTGATCTCTATGTTATCACCAAGAAAAACCAGACATTGTAATGTATTATTTTTGCTGCAGATATCTGAACATAAATTGTACTCTCACCCCTCTCTGAAAATTAGTTCCTATTAGACACACGCTAAAGGTTATTACTTCATGTTAATAAAGAAATGTATATTGAATTATATCTTAAATTTCTAGCATAAAAATATTTCATAGTTATATTTAGATGCAATTCGGGTTTTTTAAATACAATTCTGCATATTTTATCTTGTGCTTTTAACAACATAAGTCTGGGAAAGAGTCCATGGGCTTTCCCAAACTGCCAAGAATTTCAGCACAGGAAGCATTTAGGAACCCCTCTCAGGATTTTCACCATGAGAACAGCAAAGCTGGATGTTGGTGATGAAACTGTACATGTGTGAAGGACATCTTTGTCAGGTTGTGCAATTATTATTCTTGGAATGGAGCACCTCTCTGCACCCAGCCACTTTTTAAAACTGTCCTCGTACATGCTTTTCATCACCTGCTCCTGCTGCCTCTGCCATAAGCCCTTGAAATAGCTATGGAAACTTCCTGACTTAGAGTTTTTGTTTTTATTTTTATTAACACATATCTGACACACATATAGATTATGTTTCTTGAGGGGAGTTGGTACGCATACCTAACCTATCTTACTTCCTTTGTGCCCTTTCTCCTCTCCAGCTCCTACTCTTTCTGTCTTTTGGTTCTCTCCCATTCTCAAAAGCTCTGTTTCAATTATTTCAATATTCCAGCTCCCTCTCTCTCTCTCTCTCTCTCTCTCTCTCTCTCTCTCTCTCTCTCTCTCTCTCTCTCTCTTTCTGTGTGTGTGTGTGGGGGGTACCAGAGATTGAACTCCGGCCCTTCTGCTTCTAAGGTAGCCACGGTACCACTGGAGGTAAATTCCCAGCCCTTCAATTTTCCAATTATTTTTAACATTTTTTTGCCCATTTATTGGGTTTCTTGGTACATTTTAAACTTTTTTTGTTTTGTTTTGTTTTTTTGTGGTACTGGGGATCGAATTCGGGCCCTTGTGCTTCCAAGGTAGGTGCGATACCACTGGAGCTAAATCCCCAGCCCTCTTGATACATTTTAGATATACATTATGATCACACTCAACATTGAGAATTTGTACCTGTGCACAGTGTATCTTGATTCTTGTTTTTCCCTTTCGCCTGCCCTCCTCACAATCCACCCCATATATATATAAGCTTTGTTTCCACTTTTTTTTGTTTTTACCATCAAATATTTTTCTTCCCTTCTTTACTTTCCCCTACCTACCTTTTCTTGTTCCCTTTGAACATTTTCTACCCATTTCACAATGCCTACTGTGCATTATGGACCTCATCTACATCTTCAGTTCTAATACTACAGAAACGATACAGTATTTATGCATCTGCGTCCTATTTATTTCATTTGTGAGTATGGCCTCGAGGTACTCTCATCTGTCTCTTCTTCCAGTTCCCACCTGAAAAGTATCTCCTCACTTTCTGTTACCCAATTTTTATTTTCCTATTTATTTATGTTTTGTGTTTCTCATGTAAGAAGAGTTTGTGTGTCTGTTTTATTTTGCTTAATTCATTCCTAATTGAAATAGGAAGCAATTAACAAGCATATTTGTACCACAGGAATTTAGTCTTTACTTTCACTACACAATCAGGAGTTTAGGAAATCTATGTTTTGGTAGCAATGAATAAAGCTTAAATTGGCTATAACTGTAAATATTCAGTATCTTTATATTTATTTTTAAAGCAATAAATATAGTCAGGGATGGTATGTTAACATCTGTATTAAAATCTGAGTACAGATGACATTGCTACCATGGTACACATACAGATATAGCTATTTAGAGATAGGTTCACAGTTTGGTCTTAAGGACATTTAGAGCTTTGTAAAATTTGTCTTAAGTAATTTTTCCTTTTTCTCTTTCCCATCAAGGTCAAAGTATATTCATTCTCAGAAACCACCCATCTGGCATTTGTGCTCTCGAGTACCTTTAAAATATGGATCTACTGTACATACATGTACATATAACCATATGCTTTTTTCATATGTAGTAATGACTATTCAATGAGTAGGAAAGGAATCTGAAAGAAAAAGTACTTATTATTGTACACATGATGCACTATTGGATGTTGCTTTTTCTTTCCATGTTTAGAGATATGCTTTTCTGTGCTATGTGTAATATATACAAGGATATAAAAATGCTGCTCAACTACAAATCACCTGCTTTTACTTCATGGTAAAAGCATCCTGATGTGTTGATTAAAAAGTCACTGATTTGTTGATGAGGACATAAAACAGTTCTCCCAATGCGCTCATTTTTCAGTCACTGTATGGGGAACTTGTGATTCTTAAAGATTCTTGCTCTTTTATTTAACAGCGATGCTCAACTAGTCAGAACTCTAACAGGTATGGACATAAAAGCAACTGAACTTATACAATGTTTGATTCAGTTACAGTGGTAATCCTCCACGTGAACTCTTTCCAGGAAATCAACTTTTACTCTCTGTTTCTTCATGAACATTCTTAGCACTGGAAAAAATTAAGAGTGCCATCCCCTCTGTTTGTAATACAGAGAGACAAACACTTGATAATAAAAATCTTAATAAACGAAACAATATGGATGCTAGTTTAATAGTGTCCAAGCCTCTACTGGAACAATTTCTATCCTTATAGGAGTTGAATTTACATTGAAAATCAGAGCTGCAATAATGAAGAATATTTGTTGAGAGGAGAAGTAAAACGTATCCCCTCCTCAGAAAGCAGATGTAAAATGAGATGTTAAATGCAATAAGATAGAAATGGAACTCAATAAATTTCCTATCGCCTGAAATTTCATTTGAAAATGTAAGAATTTCAAAAGGTCCCTTGGTTTTTTATTCATTTTTAACCATCACCTAAATTATATTCCACAATAGCAAATTTTGCCCCTAACCCCATCTTCTCTGGAGCTGTTTCCCTATTATGTTTCTCAGCCACTGTGATGAGCAGCTTTCCTTCCCCATGTCCTTCTGTCATCATTTCTGCTTTAAAGTTAGCCTATAAAGGACTAAAGGCTCTAAAACCCATGAGCAAAATACACCATATGTCTTTGAAATTGTAAATATAAGGTATTTGTTCCCACTGCTGAGAAAATCAACTAATACATTTACCAACAAGGTAATTCTAGATAAGATCATTCTGCTCTGGGAATTAGAGTTAATTTGGGGAGGTTGGCTATTGAGAAAAATTTTTTACAGTGAGCATTGATGTTTCTGTGAAATAGGCTATTTTCAAAATCTTATTGATTAGTTCCCAATAACATAGAAACGGGATATTAATGGACTAGAACAATTCTAGCAAAAGCTGAAGATTTCTACAAGGACAATTTACAAATCTGAATCATTCTTCTCTGTTACAATGTCACACAATGGTACTCAATCGCCTATGTTCTCTTTTCCTCAACCACTATATCTATCTTCCCCACCGAAACCTACTTCAATTATGTACAGAGACAAATTGAACATAAAAGGCAATGCAGAACTATTCACTGAATAAAGTAGCAGGTAAATGATGTTGCATATTTTGGACACTGATTGAAACACAGAGGAAAAATAGCATAGACTGAGTTTCTCACTGTTATGGCTTTATTCTAATACTGTAGTTGTGAACAGCAAGAAAAGGTAAATTTATATTTAAAAACTACCAGTCTGCTGATTAGAGGAACTAGAAGACAGAGTCCATGACAAACACTGAGACAAGAAAATAATGAGTTTTAAATGATACCCACATCTCTGACTGGCCTTTGACCTGTTCGTACTGTCAAATGGCTCAACACAGCTATGTGTGGCTATGGAAACAGTGTCAGATTGAGATTTTACCTGCTGCCCACCACAAGCAGGGCAGAGCTTTCATTTTGTGTTTAAATAGTTTGTTATCTTGCTAAAGCAAAACGATGCTATTTCTCAAGGGGATAAACAAGAATCCAGGTACGCCAACCTCACAACTTCCAAAATCCAATCCAAAAGGTTTGTCAAAAAATGGTAAATAGGGCAGAGGATTTAGCTCAAGTGGCACCACACATGTCATGCAAGTACAAAGGTCCAAATTCGATCCCAGGTACCAAGAAAGAATGAAAAAAAAAAGGTAAATGTTGCCTATTCTCAAACGTAAAGACTATCAGTGTAAGTTTCAACATAACGAAATTCAGGTCTTATCCTTACTAACAAGTACTTAAAAGTAGCTAAAATAACTATATTCAATGAGACAGATATATGAGCATATAATTAATAAAATAGTAGAAAATATCAGAGAAATAAGAAAGGTAAGGAGCTCCAAATGGATATTCTAGAATCAAAAGATACAATATTAAAAAGTCATCGCCTAGTCATACTATCAAAGATTCAATGAACTTGAAGATATATATCCATCCAAACTAAGAGAAATACTGATACAGATGAAGATACAGATAGTATATGAGATCTCAAATAGGACAGTAAGTATAGTATCCTGCTTTATGAGGTTAAAATTATATATATATTGACATTTATTGTAGGATACATTGTATTGTATTGATGTCATAGTATATTATACATATATTGCACAGAGAAAGAATGAGATACTTCCTAACAACTGTGAGAGTATCAGATGTTGTAATTTGCAGATAAATCGAGTTCTAGATGAAAAAAGTGAGAATGTGGAGGAAATATTACTCGATCCAATAATAGCCCAAGCTTCCCAAATTTAGAGAGGTACAACTTATAATTTAAAGACCAGTAAATACAAAAATTAGTAATTACAGGAAAAATCCTGTAATTACAAATTGGTCAAAATGATTACAATTTATTGAGAAATAGAACATAACAAACTAAAAATTAAGTTTACAGTTTGCAAAGTATGCTGAGCAGAAGAGAGTGAACTTTCTTTTTCATTTCATTTCTCTACTTTCCTTTTTTCTTCTTCCTTTTTCTTTTCCGCATCGTTTTCCTTTTCCTCTTCCTTTTCCTCCTCCTCCTCCACCTCCTCCTCCTCCTCTTCTGCTTCTTCTCCTTCTTCTCCTTCTCCTTCTCCTTCTCCTTCTTCTTCTTCTCCTTCTCCTTCTCCTTCTTCCTCTTCTTCCTCTTCTTCTTCTCGTTCTTCTTCTTCTTTGTTCTTCTTTGTCACTGTGTGTTTGTGGGGGGGGGGTGCTTGTGTTGTGCATGTATCTTTATATGTAGCTTGAACCCAGGGCCTGGCACGTGGTAAACAAAGAAACAAACTTTATAACAAACCAAACAACTCAAAGACCATCAAAAAGTCTGTCAACACTGGCTACTGTAACTGGTGGAAATTCTTTTCAGTAATACGGCTCATCTAAAACAAATTGCTACTTCACAAATCAAATGGAAGTGTAACTTTCATCACAGAGTGATGTTGCTCACCTGCACTTCTTGGAACTCAGATCCACAAGATGAACGGACAGACCCTTCTGGGTGGAATGGCCTAAAGATCAAATGTTAAACTCTCCTGTCATTTTATTTGCATTCCGCTAAGAAATCTTTCCTGTCTTAGATTATATGGCTCCATTGGCATATCTAATCTCTCCTATATAATAAACCATGTGAAATTTGCATCTTACTTTGGTGTTCCTACAGAACATTGCACTTAGCACATATATAAAGTAGCAACTAAATAACTGAGTAACTAAACTGAATAAATATATGCTCTTATGCTGTGAAGATAATGACAAACTGCTTCATACAGTGAAAACTTTTTTTTTTTTTTTTGCTTTTGAGACAGGGTCTCGCTTTGTAGTTCAGGCTGGCCCTGAGCTCACTATGGTGCCCAGGCAAGCCTCCGCGAACTCAGCAATCCTCCTGTCTCTGCCTCCCGAATGCTGGGATTACAGGCGTGAGCCACCATGTCCAGCATTGCGGTATGCGGTGTTGATTGTTGGTGGGTGTGTCTCCACACCCAGCATTGTATGTGGTTACCAGGGATCGAACTCAGAATCTTGTGCTTGCCAGGCAGGCACCGGAACCACTGAGCTAACCCTCCGGCCCTACAGTGAAAACTTTTGTGCAAATATGCTTTTCCCTTTCACCATAGATATTCATTGAAATAGATATATTGAAATACCACTTGTGATTAATACTCACAAATTATATATTTATGCACTTATTAAAATCATTTGAGTCTATAAAATGTGATAAAGAAACAGAGTTACAAATTCCGAAACAAATAGTTAACCCCTCTTTCTAATTCTTTTTTTTTTTTTTAGAAAGGATCTCGCTTTACAGTTTAGGCTGGCCCTGAGCTCACTATGTAGCCCAGGGACTCAGCAATCCTCCTGTCTCTGCCTCCTGAGTGCTGGGATTACAGGCGTGAGCCACCATGCCCAGCACTGTGGTATGTGGTACTGACTGCTGGTGGGTGTGAGTCACCACGCCCAGCATTGTATGTGGTTCCTGGGGATCAAACTCAGGACTTTGTGCTTGCGAGGCAGGCACCGGAACCACTGAGCTAAATCTCTAGCCCCCATCTTTCTAATTCTGATCATACTTTCAACTATGTTCATTGGTTTATGCTGCAAATAAACAATTTATGCCCTTTGTCATCTTTCATTACCCCAGAGCTACAGTAATACAGTGATTCAGCGAGTGGATTTCAATTTAGAATGTCTGAGGTAAACTTGAAATGTGTAAGTTCCTCAGTACTAATGGAATCATTTTCTTAGTATATATGACTCAATTTCTTAATAGGAAAATTAGTTCTAAGATTAGAACACACTTTAAGGTTGTTGCCAGTGATTAATGCAACAGATCACATATGCATATATATATATATATATATGCACACACACATATATATACACACATATACACTGTATGTATATATGAGTTATAATATATATTACCTATATTACATGTATAGCTTTTAAAATATCTATATTATCTAATATAGGGAGAGACCATATATATCCATATATATATATATATATATATATATAGAGAGAGAGAGAGAGAGAGAGAGAGAGAGAGAGAGAGAGAGAGAGAGAGAGAGAGGTGATAGGAAAATATGAAAATTTTAATAAATTATAATTGTACTACTGAGATTGTGATAAGTATATGAAGTATTATATCATTGTAATTAAGAGTTTGGTTGTAAACTTGAAAAAACAACAAAAATGCAAATTCTGTTAGTTTTATTCTTTTATTTTTGAAAGTCTTCCCTGTACAACTGTGGGATATGTATAGATTGGATACATGTATGATTTTTGGCCAAACATTATGGTTTCTAGTAATACAATTTAAACTTTCTAATTGAATTTTTGTGTTTGTTCTGTTTAAAACACTGTATAATGTGATAAGTTTAAGAGCATGCAAAATCAATATTCCTTAGTTTTAAAATTTATTTTCCTAAAGAGGATATTCTTGTAAAGCAGAGATTTTTTTTATACTGAAGTATCTTTGTTTGATTGCAGGGAACATATAATGACAAATGTATAAAACACACCAGAAGAGTGTAATACAAGCTTCAGTAACAGTCAGAGGAACTGGGCATTTCTTCTTTACTTGCCGATAACTGGAACCAGATTTTATAATTGAGAATTAATTGAAATGGTGTGATAGGTGTATCTTAAACTTCAGAATCTGATGACTGTGGTTTGGGGAAGTATTAAAAAAGCAGGCAGGGGCCAGAGATTTAGCTCAGTGGTTCCGGTGCTTGCCTCGCAAGCACAAGGTCCTGAGTTCCATCCCGGTAACCACATAGAAAGCTGGACATGGTGACTCACGTCCACCAGCAATCAGTACCACATACCACAGTGCCGAACGTGGTGGTTCATGCCTGTAATCCCAGCACTTGGGAGGCAGAGGCAGGAGGATTGCTGAGTTCGAGGCTTGCCTGGGCTACACAGTGAGCTCAGGGCCAGCCTGAGCTACAAAGCAAGACCCTGTCTCAAAAAAAAAAAAAAAAAGAGCAGGCAGTAATCACTTATGATAATTTTTCTTTCTCTCAACTAGATATAAAGAACCTCAAGCTATGTTCTAACTCCGACACAATGAGTTGAAATATAATTTCTAATACCCAACATAATCCAGCTAACTATCCATTCTGTTTTATTATGTGCCTTCCTTAAATTAGATAAATTATTTGAATTACTACCAATTAGACCTCAATTTCCTCTGGAAATAAATCAATGGGAGTTAATAATCTTAACTTCACACACACACACACACACACACACACACACACACACACACATGCGCCTGCCTGCAGACTTATTTCTGAATCCTGCATGTAGACTAGAGCTCCTTCATTTGTGTTAGATTCATCGCATCAGAATCTTCCCCACACTCCAGCTTAGTCTTCTGTCCTGCTGCAGTGCAGAGAGACAGTGATGGAGGAGACATTTCCATCATGCCCACCTATCGGGAAGTAGAAGTAGACCCTTGATGGATGTGTAATTCAAGACCAAGAGTGAAGGAATGGCTTTGTGACAATGGAAGTAACAGGTCATTTTAACTGTTTCTTCCCATTTTTATCTGCCCATTATCGATATTTTATTTCTTCTTCTTTGAGCTCCTACTGTTAAGAAGTTGAGAAACTACACAATTTTTAAATAATTGAAACATGGAGCAACAGTTATGCAAAGCAAATATAACTTTATGGTTGAAAATATTTTCTTATAAAATAAATGGAAACATTGTGAGCGTATATTAAGTTGCCCTCCTGAAGTTTTGCTGACGTCTGTCACTGTCTCTGTGGTCTAAACAGAGCCTATAAAAGAAACTTATCTCAGCAGAACACACCATGGGAAATAACAAAGCCAGGACGAGGCTAGTGTGTCAAGAATCGAAACACATGGGGTCTGATCACCTTCCTCCTCAGACCCTGCTCCGCAGTCATTTCTTCTCCGAGTTCTCACAGTTCTTTTCCTCTTCAACACATACCATTCAGAAACCTCGCTCTTTCATGTTCTAGAATGCATGATGTCCATCCCTGGAAAGTCAGCACACACCCCCGCATTAGACCATCACCCCTTATTCGTCACAGGTCCAGCTCCCTAGTACTGATCAGATGTCAGCTGAAGTGTCATTTCCCTCCCTTCTTCCAAGGTCTTTCCTTGAAACATCTTTGTACAACGGCTTCCTTCCCTAGCACTGTATCCAGCAGAATCCTGTTTCTATTCTCCAAGGCACTTAGCCCAAAGGCCACTACGGTATTCATCTTTCTGTTTATACATTATTTTTTTCTCACTTGAGTCACCTCTATAAGAAAGGAAGCTTCTATTCCTTTCTTGCTATCATATTACTTATGGTAACACAATAGCTACCATGCTAAGCATGCTCAGTATATATTCAGGTAATTTACAAAGTAAGACTATAAGAGATCCTAGGCTATAATTCTGCCTACATGTGGTAAACATTTTCATAATGACCGGAAATGTGTCAATCATATAAGGCCTCCACACATAATAGTTTTGTGATTTACCAACGTTAACACAAATACAAACTTTATATAAGTTCCACAATGTTTTTGTTTGTTGTTTTGAGACAGGGTCTCGCTTTGTAGTTCAGGCTGGGCCTGA
Source organism: Thryonomys swinderianus (assembly GCA_004025085.1). Lineage (NCBI taxonomy): Eukaryota > Metazoa > Chordata > Mammalia > Rodentia > Thryonomyidae > Thryonomys > Thryonomys swinderianus. Next base: position 1,266 of record PVIC010043152.1, on the reverse strand, counting down.
GCTCACTGTGCAGTCTGGACAAGCCTCCAACTCAGCAATCCTCCTGCCTCTGCCTCCCAAGTGCTAGGATTACAGGTGTGAGCCACCATGCCTGGCACTGTGGTATGTGGTATGCTGGTGGGTGCGAGTCACCATGCCCAGCATTGTATGTGGTTACCGGGGATCGATCTCAGGACCTTGTGCTTGTGAGGCAGGCACCGGAACCACTGAGCTAAACCTCTGACCCCCACAATGTGTTTTTAATCATATTCAATTAACTGTTCTTTACCATAGAATTCTTGGAAGAATACAATTAGCTGTATTTAGAAAACTAGTCCAGACTAGGTTTATTGAGTAGAGAACATTTCTTTCCAAAAGGTTTCCTTAGCTAGGTTTATTTCTGTATGGACACTTTAGAATTTTCCACACCTGCCTGGTCACTACCATTGGCCATATTAAAAATACTAAGGATAAATGATAGATCATGAAAGTCAAAGATGAAATAAATGAAAATTATTAAATCAGTGAACTCATGCTATGCCCAAAAATGATGAATACTTGATCTTTAGAAAAGCCTGATAAGAGGTGACAAATAGAATATGTGTTTGAATTAGTACTGAGGATCCAAAAGGAATTTTTAAAAGCAAGAAAACAAAAGTTAATTTTGATTGCATTTTCAGTCAGATGAAAGTGATATCAAACCTCAAGAACAGTGTGGAGCTTTCTGTGTAGCAAGGAGGGGGTAGCTAGTCCTTCCGGGGTGCTCCTGGCTTCTGCCCTCCCTGAGTGGTCTCCCATGGGATTGGATGGCTGAGAACTCCTGCTCTGGTCTCCACTTAGGAAGGTAAGATCTTGCCCCTGGCTTGCTGGATTTTTGTGCTACATAAAGATAATTAGATTCCAAACAGAAGGCAAGCAAATTTGTGTGTTAACAGAGTGTGGTTTTAGATAGTAACAACATCCTTTTCTAAAACTCTAAGTGTATGTCAACATTAACATAAATCAGCCTGTTCTCCACCTCACATCTGAGGGATGATTTTTTTTGTTATTTAAACCCCTGGAGATGGCCCATTATTTACAGTTACCTAATAATCCCCTGTTTTAGATTCAGATAATATGACTTTACTCTTGAATTGCACTCTGGAGGATTTATTGGACTCAGCAGAGGTGGGCTGACCTCAGTTAGGTCTGAAATTTGTCTTTTCATCTTATAGGAAGGAAAGCACTGACTCATTGGTTGGGCAGCTTTGAATTTCTTATGTGGGTGCCAGACCTCATTTACAATTA
>PVIC010043151.1:0-15531 GCA_004025085.1 Thryonomys swinderianus | reverse complement strand
ACAAGGACCTGAGTTCGATCCCCGGTTACCACATATAATGCTGGGCGTGGTGGCTCACGCCTGTAATCCCAGCACTCGGGAGGCAGAGACAGGAGGATTGCTGAGTTCGCGGCAGCTTGTCTGGGCACCATAGTGAGCTCAGGGCCAGCCTGAACTACAAAGCGAGACCCTGTCTCCAAAAAGCAAAAAAAAAAAAAAAAAAAAATACAGCCTAGAGAAATGGTACACCTATAGTCCTAGCAAGCGCAAGGTCCTGAGTTCAATCCCCGGTAACCACATAAGATGCTAGGCGTGGAGACTCACACCCACCAGCAATCAATACCACATACCACAGTGTGGGGCGTGGTGGCTCACGCCTGTCATCCCAGCACTCGGGAGGCAGAGACAGGAGGAGTGCTGAGTTCCAGGCTTGCCTGGGCTACATAGTGAGCTCAGAGCCAGTTTGAACTACAAAGCGAGCCCCTGTCTCAAAAAAAAAAAAAAAAAAGTGTGTTTCTCTATGTATACCACAGAGTACATCTATACAGGGGATCAGCCTGATAGTGAGTTTAAACTTAAGACCCTCTGAGGTCTTGTCTAAGACTCATCTTTTTGGACCCTGGAAGCTACTTTCAGCCAGGACATCACATCAGCAGCAGCCGCTTCTCTGCACTTCTGTCATCTGAAAGAAGAGCCAGCGATCAGAACGCACATCCTCAATATTTGGGGGACAGACTTTCCACATTTCCTCTTGCCAGCCACTCCAAGGACCCAGGCAATGCTGCCTGCTGCAGGCGAAAGAGTGGCTGGGAGACCTGTGGCCACTGCTGGGGTAAAACTGCCCGGGATAACCAAGATGTACTACCTAAGTGGCTGCGCCTCTAACATGATGTTGTCATTGAACTGCTGTGGTCATTGTGCGAGGAGGGCGTGAGACCCTTAAAGATGGACCAGACTGCCGGATGTGGTGGCTCATGCCTGTCATCCCAGCATTCGGGAGGCAGAGACAGGAGGATTGCTAGTTCGAAGCTTGCCTAGGCTACATAGTGAGCTCAGAGCCAGCCCGAACTACAAAACGAGACCCTGTCTCAAAAACAAACAAACAAACAAACAAAAAGATGGACCAGACCATAAGAACAGACTGAAAGAATCGATGCCATAATCACCAAAGTTTGCTTGTTACCGTGGCAACATCACCCGCTCTGAAAGAGGAAGTCAGTCTCCCTTTCCATTCCCTCACCCGCTCTTTTCCCTTCTGCCAGGTGAGCCTGTGGATGCTGGGCCCTTGGCCTCGGACTTCTCACCCTCTGGAGCTGTGGGCCCAGAGTTCCCTGTTCATCCTAAGTCACCGAGCGCAGGGCTCCTGTTACAGTGACATGAGAGGATTAAGACGCAAGCCTTCCTGGAGAGCTGCAAGCCTTCCGGTAGGTTCTAGAGACCCATAATCATCTCATGAGATCAGTGCTGCCAAAAGAGTGTTATCTTGCTGGGGAGATGCACCTGGCACCCCCATCCCATCACCTTCCGTGATGCCATTGCTACATAAAGAGCATCCAACTCATGGTGAAAACACAAACAACTCAATTAAAAACTGGACAAAATATCTGTGTACACATTTCTCCAAGGAAAATATACAAGCAAAGGGCCCGAGTTTGATCCCCAGTATCACCAAATAAATAAATAAATAAATAGAAAAAGAAAATACACAAGCAGCTAATAAGCACATGAGATGTACAACACTATTACTCATCATGAGAGTTCAAAGCACAATCACTGTGAGTCACCACTTCAGACCAGCTGGATTGGTGGGCCAGGCCACACACTGTACCCCAAAAGAGAGCCAGGTCGGATTGCTAGAACTTGTGTATGTGACCTTAGGTCATGAGAGGTGTGACTCTGTGAAGCAGCTTGAGAAGAGGAACTTACTCGGATCATCTGCATGGACCACCAGGGTGACTGAAGGTACCCTTATACACAGGAGGCAGGTGGTGGGATTTCCTATGTTTGCTGGTTGACTGGTTGACTTTTTTAGGGACCGTCTCACTATGTAGTTTACATTGGCCTTGAACTTGTAGTGATCCTCCTGTCTCAGTCTTCCCAGCGCTGAGGTTACAGGCGTGGACCACCGCATCTGGATAGGAAGCAGATGGAGTTTGGAGAAACACAAGGCAGAGGCCGCAGGAAGACAGAGGCAGAGGTCCAGCGGTGCAGCCCAAGCCAGGGAACACCAAAACCGTAGTCAGAGCCAAGGAGGCGGCTTCCTGAAGCCTGGAGGGAAGGCCTGGGGACGCCTGGTTTCACACACCCAGTTACATGTTGGAAAGAGAAACTGCTGTTGTTCTGAGCCACCCAGCCTGCGGTGACTGTGGACAGCAGCTACGGGACATTGACGCAGGGGGCTATGATGGAGGACAACCACCCATCGGGCCCTTATGCACGTACTTGTGGGCGGCCAGGGATATGAACTAGGTGTTGGGGAACGAGCTGGCAGCTGGCCCTGGATTAAATGGAGTTACCAGGAGAGGAGCATGCCAGTCCCTGGGAACACACGCAGGAGAAATGGAAGGACACATCTGGCCACCTAATTAATTGGCCTCAGTGTTTCAGAATCTTCTTTATAATAATAACGAAGCAGAAATGCCCCACATGTCCACCAGCTGGTGAAAAGAATCGCAGTGTGCCCTGTACTTACAATGGGACACTGTTAAGCACCGAGTGTTTGCTGTTTCTTAGGGTTCTGTAGGAATTCTTCATCCAAGATGCAGAGCCCGGCCTTTGTGAATTATATTCATGGGAACACCTTCAAGTTTCCACCCTGTCTTTGTATCGTCAGTGTAGTCAAAATGGATTTAATTTCAGCGCCAGCCTGAACTACAAAGTGAGACCCTGTCTCCAAAAAGCAAAAAAAAAAAAAAGGATTTAATTTGCATTTCTCTGGTTGCTGACAAAATTAAGCATCTCTTTTCTTCTTCTTGATGGACAGTCCAAGCCAATCTTAAACTCACTAGGTAACTCAGGCTGGCCTTGAACTCACAGCAATCCTTCCACTTCAGCCTCCTGAATGTTGGTATTACAAGCTTGTGCTACAATGCCTGGCTAAAACTAAACATCTTCATTTTGTTAAGTGATGTCTTATTTGGGAAATGCCTTTTCAAATATTTTGCTTGTTTTACTCTTGGAATGTTGGATTCTTTTTCGTTTTGAGACAGGGTCTCACTTTGTAGCTCAGGCTGGCTCTGAGCTCACTATGGTGCCCAGGCAAGCCACGAACTCAGCAATCCTCCTGCCTCTGCCTCCCGAGTGCTGGGATGACAGGCATGAGCCACCATACCTGGCACTGTGGTATGTGGTGATGGGATATATTTTTTTTGCTTTTTTTTTTTTTTTGGAGACAGGGTCTCGCTTTGTAGTTCAGGCTGGCCCTGAGCTCACTATGGTGCCCAGGCAAGCCGCCGCGAACTCAGCAATCCTCCCGTCTCTGCCTCCCAAGTGCTGGGATGACAGGTGTGAGCCACCACGTCCTGCATTGTGGTATGCGGCGTTGACTGTTGGTGGGCGTGTCTCCACGACCAGCATTATATGTGGTTACTGGGGATCGAACTCAGGACCTTGCGCTTGCGAGGCAGGCACCGGAACCACTGAGCTAACCCTCTGGCCCTGAATCACAGTTTTGATCCAACATTACCCCGGAGTCCATGAGAAGAAGGCCAAGTTGCTTCCTGTGGGAGTGGGGTGAGGACAGAAATCCAGGGCAGCAGCCGCTTGGCCTGTAGGCTTGAGTAATCCCCAGGCAGGGCTTGTTAATGCACAGTGCGGGGGGCGGGTACATAAGTGTGTAAGTGAAGGTAAAGATTGATAGGTGGGCTCACTTGTGAGGATGTGTCATGGAACACCTATTATGAGTAACGTATGTGTTTCATGCCGAGTTTCCATGTAGGACATAGGTAAAAGTTGCTGTTCCAGGGTTTGCAGTGGTAGGAACTCCAGGCGCTCATGCGAGCCACCCGTGTATGTTGGATTAGGCCAGTTGCTGGTTTAGGGGTTTTTTGTTGTTGTTGTTGTTGTTTGTTTTTATTGAGACAGGGTCTCAGTTTATAGTTCAGGCTGGCCCTGAGCTCACTATGGTGCCCAGGCAAGCCACTGCGAACTCAGCAATCCGATGGGATATATTTTTAATGTTAAATTTTAAAAGCAAATGAAATAGTGATTTAAACTAAACAGTATTGGTTCAAGGTTTTTTTGTTTTGTTTTGTTTTGTTTGAGACAAGGTCTTACTTTGTAGTTCAGGCTGGCTCTGAGCTTGCTATGTAGCCCAGGCAAGCCTTGAACTCAGCAGTCCTCCTGTCTCTGCCTCCCAAGTACTGGGATTACAGGCGTGAGCCACCACGCCCGCTGAATGTTGGATTCTTTACTCTTTTTATATTCTGAATAGGATCCTCTGTCAGTTATGTATGTGGCAAATATTTCCTCCAAGATATTACTTAGTTTTTGTTTGTTTACTTTCTGAATGGTGTCTGTTGATGAACAGAAGTCCTTAATTTTACTATAATCAAACTGATTGGCGTTTTCCTTCTGGGCTATTTCCAGAGCTATTTTAAAAAATGTTTTGATTTGGTTTTTATGAGACAAGGACTTGCTATATAGTTCAGGCTGCTCTTGAACTCATTATGCAGCCGAGGTTGGCCTCAAACTCACAGTGACCCTCCTGCCTTAGCCTCTCAGGTGCTGGGATGGACCACAGGTGTGTGCCACCATGTCCAGCTTTTTCTTCTATTTTTAAAATCTCCTTTTTTGGCTGTTTAAATTATTAAGTTGTATGTGTTCTTTATATATTCCAGATAGACGCCACAGGTACATGATATACAAAATTTTCCATTCTGTGGTCTTTGTACCCCTGCCTATAGGTACTGGGGGTTGAATTTGGGGGAACATTGAACTACATCCCCAGATATTTTGATTTTGAGACAGGGTCTGCTAAATTGCCTAGGCAATTTGCAATCCTCCTGCCTCAGCCTCTGGAGTAGCTGAGATTACAGGTGTGTGGCACCACACCTGGCTGTTTCTTACTTTTTGGAAAGTTTCCTCTGAGGCACAACTTTTCTCCTTCTGGAAACATTTGCTTTACTTTGCTGCTGCTTGTGTTTTGCATTTTGTGTGTTTTCTGAGAGTCCTTTCACTTACGGTCTCACTCCACAGCTTTGGCTTTGGCGGCTTTGGCACAGGCTGGGCTAATGGGTGTGGCTATGGTTCGTCCTCCCTGGGAGCTGCCTCTCTGCACCCGCCCCGTGATCACTGGCCGTGCAGTACAGGTTTGGTCTGGGCCCAGCGCCTCCCCATTAGCTGAGCACCATAGTGTCCCCATCAATGGAGCTTCAGTTTGAGTTTTGAAGCCAGGACCGGTGAGTCCTCCAGCTCTGCCTTATTTTTCCAAAGTGCTTCCAGCTGGTCTGAGTCCACTGAATTATCATGCAAGTTTTGGTCATCTTGACAATGTCCACAGAGAAATCAAGTAGGATTTGGGGAAGGCTTGCACCGAATAGGTAGATCCGTAGAGGGAGTAACATTATCTTCTCAAAATTAAATTCTTCCAAACCAGGTGCAGTGGCATACACCTATAATCCCAGCTATTCAGGAAGCTGAGGTAGGCAGATTGCTTGCACTCAAAGCCACATTGGGCAATTTAGTGAAACTATTTCAAAATGAAGAAAGGTCATTGCCGGGTATGGTGGCTTATGCCTGTCAACCCAGAACTTGGGAGGCAGAGGCAGGAGGATTGCTGTGAGTTCGAGGCTTGCCTGGGCTACATGGTGAGCTCAGGGCCAGCCTGAACTACAAAGTGAGACCCAGTCTCAAAAAAAAAAAAAAAAGGAAGAAAGCTCAGTGCTTCCTGGGCTCAATCCCCAGAACCACAATTTTAAAAAAAATTGTTGTTGTTTTGAGAGGTTTTTTACATATTCCAGGCTGGCCTTGAAATCATAATGTAGCCCAGGTTGGCCATGAATTCGTTGTGATCTTCCTGTCTCAGCTTCCAGAGAGCAGGGATTACAGGCTTTCATCACTACACCCAGCAGAGAGAAAAGAATTAAAGCACACATTACAGAAACAGAATCTCTTGGAAGCTGGTTTCTGTTCTGAGTCGTTCTCGGGCCGTGTTGCTCTGACCGGTTGTCTGCCTGCCTGTTTTAGATCAGTCTGGGGCGCGCGCTTCAGGGCTGCAGTGTCTGTGAAGCCACGTCCTGTGACGACTGGTCAAGCACATCAGTTACTCAACCGCGCTGGGTGCACACACTCGGAGTCATCACCTCTTGGTCTTTGTCAAAGGAGGCTTTGAATCCGCCGCCCCCAGGAAAGGTGTGGAGGTTGGACTTGGGGTGACTCAGGAGGCCGCCCCAGACAGCTCACCACGTCTGAGTCACTCGTAGGCAGAGTCGTGTCCTAACAACTGCCCTGGCTCCAGCCTCCGGGTGAGGTCAGGGCTGGACCTCGGCGGGTGCTGCGCTCCGCCTGGTTCTGGGTTGATGTTTCGCTGGCTGCAGTCATGGCCAAATGCAATGGTGACAGGGACGTGAGCTGGAAAGGCTCAGAGTCCCTGTGACGCGGGTGGGGAGGCAGAAAGGGGCTGGCGCAATGTTCCAGGCAGTCAGGGCCCACGGTGGACCCTGACTTCCTGACTCCGTTTCCTACCAGCACCCTCCACAGACCCCAAGGAAGGAGGGGAGGCGGGTCCGTCTCTGATGACTGTGTCCCAGTGCGCTGCCTTCCTGGTGGCATTAAATCCAGGTAGAGAGTGTAGTGCAGTGGGAGAGCCCTTGCCTGATGCGTCCAAGGCCTTGTGCTCGTCCCTAACGCCTCCAGAATAAGGAACTACGTTAACTAAATCCACAACCAGCAAGGGAAGTGTTGCCTGCCTTTTGTTTGGTTTCTTTTTTCATATTTGTTTTATACTTTTTTTTTTTTTCTTTTGAGACAGGGTCTTGCTTTGTAGTTCAGGCTGGCCCTGAGCTCACTATGTAGCCCAGGCAAGCCTCGAATTCAGCAATCCTCCAGCGCCCGACGCCAGAGTTGTGCTGGAGCGCAGGGAGGGGACCCGGCAGCCTCTGCTATGTGCCTCTCCGGCGCCCCGCGAGCCGCTTCACCTGTGCAGCGCAGGCTCAGCCTCCCCGGAGACCGGAGGCCAGGCCGGCTTGCCTGGTCCGAGCTGCAGATGTGTGCGCGGGGCGGGACGCCTGGGTCGCTGCACACCGGGAGCCTGAGCCTGAGCTTAGCCGGGAAGGAGACAGCGGCAGAGGCGGGTGGCAGGGGCTGTGGGGTTGGCAAGGGTCCGGAAGGAAAGGACGGGCACAGCGGGGAAGGAGCGGAGGATCCAGAAAGATTTGGAAAGCCGAGGAAGGGCTGAAGCCAGCACCCCTCCCATGGGAGGGCAGGAAGGAGGGACACAGCCTCCACGGTGCGTGCCCTGGGGCACTGCCCACTATGCCCATCTCCCACCGTGCCCTCTGGCAGATGGGCCTCACATCCAGGACACACCTGCTGACTCTTCAAAGGGTTTCAGCCTGGATGGGAGCAGATGAAGCGGTACCCCATCCCCACGGGGGCTCCCTGGGGTGGGCGGCACTCGTGCCCCCAGCATGGCTTGGGGCTGCCGGCCTTGACCTGGACAGAACTCCCAGTGGCCCACTGTGCGGGATGCTGGGCCCACCCAACGAGATGCCGCCAGAAACGGTTCTGGGCAGAGGAAGTGGCCACCACCACCGTCTTGCTGCCACGTCCCAAAACGTGTTCCGGGTCACTGGGATCAAGGCAGCACCGAACTGGTGCCAACAGACTCGGCCAGGGGAAGGGGGGGGGAGCCAGACCTGAATGGGGCTCAGCTGACCCCGGGAAGGTGCCGGGAGCACGCGTGGGGAGAGCAGTCTCCGCCACAGACCATACCTCTGTGTGCAAAGACAAAAACAGACCTTGGCTCGCCCTCAAAATCAGCTCACAAGGGACTAAGGGCTTAAACAGCCCCCAAACCATGGCACTGCCAGGCTCCCACAGGTGCAAAGCTCCATGCCATTGGTTTGTGCAGTGATTTCTTGGATAAGATGTCGAAAGCACAGGGCCAGAGGGTTACCTCAGTGGTTCCGGCGCCTGCCTCACAGGCGCCAGGTCCTGAGTTCGATCCCTGGTAACCACATACAATGCTGGGCGTAGAGACTCACACCCACCAGCCATCAATACCACATACCACAGTGCCAGGCGTGGTGGCTCACACCTGTCATCCCAGCACTAGGAGGCAGAGGCAGGAGGATTGCTGAGTTCGAGGCTTGCCTGGATTACATAGTGAGCTCAGAGCCAGCCTGAACTGCAAAGCGAGAACCTGTCTCAAAAGGGAAAAAAAAAAAAAAGATGTTGAAAGCACAGGCAACAGAAACAAAGGGAGACAAGCGAGATTGCATCAAAGTGAAAAGCTGCATTCTATGTGCAGCAGGTGGGGTGCACACCTATAATCCCAGCACTCGGGAGGCTGAGGCAGGAGAATCCCTCTGAGTTCAAGGCCAACATGAACTACATAGACAGCATGTCTCAAAAACAAAACAAAAAGGGGCCGGAGGGTTAGCTCAGTGGTTCCGGTGCCTGCCTCGCAAGTGCAAGGTCCTGAGTTCGATCCCCAGTAACCACATATAATGCTGGGTGTGGAGATATGCCCACCAACAATCAACACCGCATACCACAATGCCGGACGTGGTGGCTCACGCCTGTCATCCCAGCACTCGGGAGGCAGAGACAGGAGGATTGCTGAGTTCGCGGCGGCTTGCCTGGGCACCATAGTGAGCTCAGGGCCAGCCTGAACTACAAAGGGAGACCCTGTCTCAAAAAGCAAACAAAACAAAACAAAGAGTGAAAAAAGTGTTCAACAAAGGAAACAATGGCACAGAGAAATGATCCGTGGATTGGGAGAAAATGTTTGTAAATCACACATAGGATAAGGGGCTAATATCTAAAATATCCAGAGAGCTCAAACAACTCAACAGCAAGAAAAACAATAATTTTTTTTTGGACACAGGGTCTGACTATGTAGCCCAAACTGACCTTGAACTTGCTCAAGACAGTCCTCCTGCCTCAGGCTCCCAGTGCATTTCACACCCAACTAACTAGCAGTTTCTTCTTCTCCTCCTTCTTCCTCCTCTTCTTCTTTTTCTTCTTCTTCCTCTCCTTCTCCTTTGTCTTCGTCTTCCTCCTCCTCCTCCTTCCTTTTCTTCTTGTTCTTCTCCTTCTCCTTCTTCTATCTCCTCTTCCTCTTCTTCTTCAACAGGGTCTTGCTTTGTAGTTGAGGCTGGCCCTGAGCTCGCTATGTAGCCCAGGCTGACTTGAACTCAGCAATTCTCCTGCCTCTGCCTCCCAAGTGCTATGATGACAGGTATGAGCTACCACACCCAGCCTTATTGTATGTGGTTACCAGGGATGGAACTCCGAACCTTGTGCTTGCTAGGCGGGTGCCGGAACCACTGAGCTAAGTCCCTGGCCCTAACATAGCTTCTTAAATGGATAGACACAAAATGATATTTGAAATACGTCAGAGATGCTGGTATACAAGTTTGCATATATCTACCTTGTTGTATTTCCTTCTTTCCCCCTTCTCCCCTCAGAGGTACCCACTGCACCACTATACTATTTATCATTTGCTTGTGGTGCACACATGAGCATGTGCTCACATGTGTGTATGTGCACACAATGTGTCTACTGAGGACTGAACCCAAGTCCTTCTCACTGAGTTACACTGCCATCTTCATTTTTAGATTTTGAGAAAGGATCTCACTAAGTCACTAACTTGACTCAGCTGGACTCAGATTCTCTTGATTGAGATCCTCCTGTCTCAGCTTCCCAAAGTACTAGAATTACAGACAGGCACCACTCCACCCAGCTCGTTTATGAGTTTAGTTTTTTTTTAGACAGGGTCAGCATTTAGTGATCAGCATGTAGCCCAGGCTGGCCTTGGATTTGCATTTATCCTCCTGTCTCCTCCCAAGCGTTGAGGTTACAGATGCACACCGCCACAGCTGGCTTTGGTCTATTTTTTCAATCGTTTTACCCCATGTTTTGTCTCATATGAATCATTTTTCCCATCGAAGATTATTCTCCTGTGTGTGAAGCTCTGACTGTCCTTCCTTCTGCTGCACCCTTTATTCGTTTGCCTTATCCTCAGCTCAGACCGACAGTGGAAGCGTAGGGTGTTTTCAGTGTTTTCTGTGAGAAACTGCAGTCGTCCGAGTAGTCTTACTTGTGTCGAGGCATCGCTTTAGGGCCCATCATTTGGGTGGAATCGTGGGCTGTCGTGGGTGCAGAGCTTCCATTTTCCTTGCTAAGGTCAGGTCCGTACCCAAGATGCCCGTGTTACTGGGTTTTGCCCCAGCACCTACGTTTGGCTTCGCTGGTCCTTTCTGTGGCACTGGCTGCTTTATTCCTTTGTACCTTAGCTTCATCACTGCGGGCACCCTGGGTTGCCTGCTTGGAGCTCTGTGTGGGGTCACTCGGTGACGTCACTGCAGGGTGTAGGCGCAGCTTCCCCCAGGTCCGCAGGACACTGGGCAAGTCGAGGCCCTGGGGAGCAACACGCTCTCCAGGAGTTGGGGTCTCCTCAGTGGGCCTGGCCTCTTCCTTCTACCAGGCGAGGACACAGCAGAGGTGGAACCAGCAGTCACGAGAGCTAGAAGGCGGCGTTCTCCGGCGGACTCTGCTGGGGCGGTGCTTGGGGGCCTGGCCAGCCCCTGCATTCCACTCTGTTATCACTGAAGCCTGCTGTGGGCCTTATCTTTTGTCTGTAGTTCTATCAGGTTGCTGATCTTAGCAATCCTGGACATTCCACAACTTCTCCCAGGTCCAGGTCGAGGCTTTTCTACCCGTTTAATGGTGTTTTGAAAAACAAAACCTGCCAAAGAGCGGGGGTGGGGGGATTTAAAAACTGTATATCCCTTTGCACCTTCTTACCCTGCACTGTTTATCTGCTACTAAGAGAAAAAAATACGCGTGAAACTGGAATCACACCAAGAACTTAGTCCCTGTCACTCCACCCTGATGAAGTCTTCCTGTCCTGGAGTGACATCAGCCCTGTCTTATGTGTTGCTCCCTGATGGGCGAGGGTGGGTGCTTTCCCTGCTCACAGCGTCCCCAGCACGCTGCTGAAACAGTCGCTCAGTGAACACTACAAGGGGAGGGAAGCAACATGAGGAGGCAGGAGAGAGGACGAGGGTGCCCACGAAAGGGTCTTCCTGCCTCAGCCTCTCAAGTAGCTCAGATTATTAGTGCATACCTCTTCACCCAGAGGCCACAACCCTGCTCTCTCCCTTTGGATTATCTACCAGAAGAGGAAATGCTGGATCACACAGTGGTTCTGTTTTTAATTATCACAGGAGTCACATCCTGTCCCCCGCAGTGCCTGCCACGGTTTACACTCCCAGTGGCAGTGCACAAATGTTCCATTTTCCCCACATTCTTTTTTTTTTTTTTTTTGAGACAGGGTCTCGCTTTGTAGTTCAGGCTGGCCCTGAGCTCACTATGTAGCCCAGGCAAGCCTGGAACTCAGCAATCCTCCTGCCTCTGCCTCCCGAGTGCTGGGATGACAGGCGTGAGCCACCACGCCCGGCTTTCCGCACATTCTCGTCAATAATGACTACTTTTTGGTTGTTGTATCCCTAATGACTGAGGTTCTTCCTCCTTCCCCCTCTCCGGTTCTCTCTCTGAGACACAGTGTAGCCTTTCAATGTGCAGCCCAGGCTGGTCTCGAACTCACGGTGATCCTGCTGCTCCAGCCTTCCTCAGTGCTGGGATTACAGGTGTGCATCATGCACCATGCCTGGTGGCCTGATGTCATTTGAAATGCGTGCAAGAAAAAGCTGAAAGCATCTTGAGTACCACGTTCTTCGTTTCCTTACTTTTGGCATTCACAGGCTCATGTGCTGCCTCATGAAAAGAACCAGGCCGGAATCCTCATCTCCCGGCTGCTTCTTCAGCGACGTCGAACACCCTTTCTCTCAGGTCCTGCCCAAAGGTGGCACTTCTTTTTGAAGTGTTTTCCCAATTTCCCCACATGGACACACAACTGGGTACCTCGCCGCGTCCATGCCTGGAGGGCTCCTGCCCCCCTCTGGGCTCACGCTTGTTTCCTTGCACTTTAACCTTTACCCAACCCCTGCCCCCATCGTTGTCCACCTCTGTGACCCTGTGCGCGGTGTTTCTGCCAGGACTGTCCTTTCCATCCTCCTGGCAGACCCCACCCTGGAGCGTTCCTGGATCTGGCCTCCCATGGGTGCCCAATGACCCCACTTAGTCTCCCAAACACTGTGATCACCTCACTAACCTCACCTACATTTTAGTTTTGAGACTTGGTCTTGCCTTGCAGCCCAAGCTAGCCCCAAACTCATGACTCTTGGGTCTCAGCTTCCTAAATGCTGGGGCGGTAGGCCTTTGTCCCCACCCCCAGCTGAGAGTAACGTCTGCCGGGGGCACCCTGGGCCCCTGCGGCGCATGGGTGCTCTGGCTGCACTTTACTGCCAAGGGGATTGGACTGAGCAGGCCAGACCGCACCGGGGCTGTCTGGGAAAATCCAGTGGTTAAAGGTGTGTGTTTCATGGGGCAGGAAGCGGCCCAGACAAGTAGCAGGGCAGTGATGTTACTGTGGGGCCAGGAAAGAGAAGGGGAATAGGCACAGAGGCTGCAAGCAGAGCACAGTCACCCACTACAAGGGTGATTATTACCAAAGCTGTGGAGGTGTGCTCAAGTCCCAGCTCTGCTGCTAACCAGCACAGGGTGTTCTGGCCAAGTCGCGTGTGCGCTCACTCTGAAAGGGAAAGGAGTGACAGATGCAGTGCTCCTCAAGGAGACGCTCAGCAGCAGCTCATCACCTGAGCCCACTTGGCCTCTGGCCTGGGAACCTCGCACCAATGGACATCTCTGACGACCCACCTGGCCCGGGCCCTAGGATGCTTCAGCTCTCCAGTCATAAATCCCGCTGATCACTACCCTGCCCGCCGCCCTGGCCCCAGCCCCAGCCCAGTAAGTCTCTGAGGGCTGTCTCGCCTCTCCTTCGCTTTGCATCACCCTGTAGTCGCACTCTTTCCGATGGCGTTTAGCTGGCCGGGGTCTGAGCCCTACGGTCGTCACCTCCTCAAGGTCAGGATGTAGACTGAATGCTCGGAGCCTGGCTCCTTAGCATGGCCCGCGAGTTTCCAACCCGCACAGAGCGGCCCGGGAATATGACCCGGACTTTCGCACAGGACCGGCGCTCGGTCTGTAATCCAGCCGCCCAGATCTATAATCTATGCACCTAACCCCTCCGTCTGTCTCAGCTCGCCGCCCCGGGCGTTTCCTGGCTCGCTCAAGGACGCGGGTGCCCACGGTGGGAACCTGTAGCCCTCGGGCGCTCGACCAGACCGGGCCAGCCCTTCCCGGACCTCGGGCCCGCCCCTCCGGCCAGACAGGGTCCAGTCGCCCCTAGCAACAGCAGCCGGGCGGCCTTTCGGGCCGCGCTGATTGGCACATCCCCGGGAGCAGCGATGGCGTCACTTCCGGCGGCCGGAGGCAGCGAAGGAAGCCGAAAGACGGCCATCTTGGGTCCGTGAGGCGTTGAGGTGCCGGGCAGCCGCGGCGTTGGGCAGGGCGGAGGCGAGACGGAAAGCGGGCGACAGAGGGGAAAGCAACCGGGCGCAGGCACCTTCTCCGCGGCCCCCTCCATGGTCGGTGCCCGCAGCCCGTGGCGGCCTGCCTCGCGCTCCACCTCTTCCACATCGTTCTGTGCCTCCCGCTCTCAGGCAGTTGCCGGCGGCGCCGTGTGGAGGCCCCGGGGCTGAGCTCTGCGCGCCACGGGCGGCAGCGGCGGCCGAGGCGAGAGGTTCCGCCTTCAGGGCGCCCTGAGGCGCGGGGACGCCGGCCAGCCCCGCCCCGCCCCCGCCGGGCTCCCGGCCGCGGCCGCCGGGCAGGGGGAGAATGAGCCCCGGGGCCCGCGGGGGCGCGGCCCGGCCCAGGCCGGGGATCTGAAACGAGGCCCGCTGCCCGCCGGCCGCTGGGTCGGCGCTTCCGATTTCTCCCTCGCGTCGTGCAGAATCGAAGCGCACGAAGATGTCCACGAGGACCCCGTTGCCCACAGTGAATGAACGAGACACTGAAAACGTGAGTGGCCTGCTGCGGGCGGGCCCCGCGCGTCCCCCTGTCCTCGCGCGGGCGCGGGGTCGTCTGGCCTGGGTCGGGTCGCCACGGGTGGGCGGCGCTCGGCCGAGCCGGCTCTCCAGACGTCCTGCCGCGTTCGGTAAAGTGGTCCGGAGCTCGGCGTAAATGACCGTCGCCCGGACTGAGCGCCGACCTCGGGGTCTCGCTGGCTCTCTTCGTTGCTCTGCCCCAGGAGTGTTGGCGGGAGAGCCGTCGGCGGCGCGGACCCGGGGGAAGCAGCGGGCAGCCGCGTCCCGACGCAGTGCTCTGCGCTGTGCCCCACCGAGGGACTCCCGACGGAGGCCCCGCTCCATTGGTCCCAGCGACGTTGACTCAGAAAGGAATCTTTTTTTCGTGTGGATGCTTAAAAAATGCCAGGAACACACCCGTGTTAGGGAGTGACACCTTGTAGAAGAGATTCCAGTAAGGAGGTGTTTGACTCTGGCCCAGGGTCCAACTCTCCTTAGCACGAGGTTCACAAGTACTCCAGTCTAAGACCTGTTAGTCTTCTGTAAAATATCTAGCAAATAACTTGTAAAGAAACTTCACTGGCCTTCCAGTTAAGTGTTATGAGGTAATTGCTGGCAAGAAAAGCCATCTCTTAGGGAAAACTTCCTTGCCCTGAGTGTTTTCCTGCTTTTCATTGTGGCTTAATAGTATCAAATGGCTTGGTTTTAATCTTCAAAATGCCTTGCTTGCGGATACCTACTGGGTAATTTAATCTGTGTAAACCTTATTCTAAGCATCTATTTAGTATGTTAATGGATAGTATTAAATGCTGGTAAGTAGTACAATGGTATATGTTTCTCCACCTGAGATGGATTAAAAAAATTACATAAAGAGCCGGGCGTGGTGGCTCATGCCTGTCATCCCAGCACTCAGGAGGCAGAGACAGGAGGATTGCTGAGTTCCAGGCTTGCCTGGGCTACATAGTGAGCTCAGGGCCAGCCTGAACTACAAAATGAGACCCTGTCTCAAAAAAAAAAAAAGAAAAATTACATAAAGAATGATAGAAAAATCTCAGACGAGTTAAGTGTGTGGATTTCTTTTATTCTTTTAAGACAGTCTATATGTTGCATAGCCTGGTCTTGAACTCCTAGGTGCACCTGATCCTTGTAGCTGAGAGTAGACATGTGCTACTAGGCCTGGCTTTGGGTGACCTTTTCCCAGTGATCCTCTTGAAGAAACTTGTTTCTTACCTGATAGTTGGCTGGTTCTTTTACTACCCTGAAGAATCGAACAAGCAAAATTAATTTGCTTTGATCATTGATCTTCACTCAATTAAAATTTTAGATTGAATCAGCAGCAATCCTTCCTTCCTTCCTTCCTTCCTTCCTTCCTTCCTTCCTTCCTTCCTTCCTTCCTTCC
>PVIC010043150.1:0-15532 GCA_004025085.1 Thryonomys swinderianus | reverse complement strand
AACTCAGGACCTTGAGCTTGCGAGGCGGGGGCCGGAACCACTGAGCTAACCCTCCTGCCCCTGGGAAGCTCTCTTAAATGTCTTGTGGTGGTAGACACTCTGGACTTACATGGATTTAGAAAAATGGACCTAGCAGGTGTTCCTTCAAATCAACAGCTGTAAGTCTTCAGGGGTGTGTCGCATCATGCTGATATGTCCACTTGACTACAATAAGAAATGTCTGGCAGATTAGTAAATACAGTTTGGGGTGTCAGCAACCTGCACAGTGCTTGGCACGTTGTAATACTGGATGTAAAAGGGCTGGGGATTTAGCTCAAGTGGTACCATGCCAACTTCGGATGCACAAGGGCCTGAGTTCAATCCCAGGTACCGCAAAAAAAAAAAAAAATTACTGGATGTATGTAGATATATAACATATAATTAATAATGTAATAATGTTCACATAAGTATATGTTAGTGCTCATTAAAGAAAGAGTATCTTTAAAAAGTATTCTCTGCAAGAATATATTGCTGTATTTAAAATTTATCATGAACGTTCCAGGCCTTGCAACTTGAGAAATATTGTGCTCATTTTATTTCGTTAGCTGCTGATGGGCATTGCATCTATGGGACACGGGAAGATTGAGAATAAAAGACAAATAAATGGCTTCCATTGCTTGCCTCTAAGCTGCAAGTCTTTTCATCCTGTCAGGGAAGGAAATTAAAATTTTCTGACAGATACTGAGTTTCATAAAGCCACACTGGTCTTTTCCAGAATCCTTTGAGTCTCTGGACATATCACAACTCGAAGTTTTGGAGATCTTGTCTCTAGTCATAATCTCACACTTGGAGCTAATCTTTAATTATTGAGGTCCACCTTTGTTCCTTTTTAAAGGAAATGAGTAACCAACTGGGGGCTATTTGGGCATCTGAGGGAGAGTACCACCTGAGCCCAGGGTTTTAGGCCAGCTGGGCAACATAGCAAGATCTCCTTCTTACAAACCAACTTTTAAAAAGAACATGTATATATAATCTTTTTTTTACCTTTCCTCAGTCCTTTAGGTCTTTCTACATTTGTTAAAAATTTTTAAATAATACTAGTTATGACTGTATCACAATGTCTTTCAACTTGAATAAATGGAAACCCTCTAATTTTCAATCTGCTTCATTCTTCTCTCTCTAATATTTGCCCCCATTTCCAAGGCACTTTTCTATTCTTCCCAGATGTCATTCCTCTGGAATCAATTTAACATTTACCTTTCTAAAACCCAAAGAGGGCAATTTTTTGAGAACAAAAGTCTACCAACAAATCGCTTTTTTCCCTGAAAAATTAAATACAATCTAAATATTGCTTGTAATGTAAATTGGTTTAATAATTCACTAGGAAAACAACCTAGAAACCCATATCATATATTTTGTAGATGGGTCTAATTACTGTGGTCAACAGCAAGAATTTAGGATTTGTTCATTTTTTTCTAAGTTTCTAAAATTTCTTGGAAAATCTATTTTTCCCCAGTAGCTTATTGCTAACATTTAAAGCACTATGGATATTACAGAGTTACAGAAATTATCAGCATTACCTGATTTTGTCTTGTCCTCTGTTAAAACAGGAAGAATAGATCTTTAAAATTTTGAATTTTTTGGTTTCCAAATCACTTAATTTTTCATCTGAATTTAAGTGCTTTTGGATTTACATTTCCTTCAGTGTTTCAGAGTCTTTTAGGGTTTGTTTGTTTGCTTGCTTGCTTGAGAAAGGGTCTCACTTTGTAGAAAGAGTGCTGAACTCACTCTGTAGCCCAGCCTGGTCTCAAACACGGCAATACTTTTGCCTCTGCCTCCTGAGTGCTGGGATTACAGGCAGGCGCCAGCACACCCAGCACCTCTCAATGTTTCACCTGACAAAAAACTCATGATGAAGCAAAACAAGGTGTCACCCAGGCCCTACTTTAGATAATCAGTAGTAAGTGCCAATCTCCTAGTCAGACCTGTTCCCTACAGTTCACTGCCTACTTTTGGGGTCCTCTCCTTCCTTCACTGAGACCCTAGAGGACTCACATCTTCAAAATCCAGTTTTCATCATTGGTTTAAGTCTGCAAAACCACAGACTCACTCCATGAAAATAAGCAAATGTTAGAACAAACATACTGACAAAGAATCTTTAAGGATAAGTACTGTGAGAGAAGACACAGGCACTTTCCTTATGCAATTTATAGCCTAAAATATTTGAGGCACTAAGACAATATGTGAATGATTATCTCTCAGAGGATAATCTGATAAACTGAGAGAGGGAGAGAGAACTAACTGCATTTTGAGAGATCAAGGAAGGAAATTATCAAATGGAGCTTGGAGGATATGCAAGGATTTCTAGAAGAAGGAGACTATTTGAAGGGTGAGCCTTAAAGGACCATGATTTTTATAAAGACTCTAGGGAAGGGAATGGCATCCAAGGAAAAAACATGAAATGAGATAAAGGAGGAAAATATAGAGCCAAAAATGCAGAACAGTTCACTGAGTTGGCTGGATCTAGGAGTCTATTACGTAGAGCCTTAAGCATCAGGCTAAGGAGACTGAGGTCTATTGAATCAGCAATGAGGCATCATGGAATGATGAGCAACGTCCATCAGAAGTGTGTTGGGGTAAGTAGGAGGAAACAGACTGAGGTTGAGAGAAGGATGAGGAACCAGAAACTATGCCAGAGCCGGGAGCACACACCTCTAATCTCAGCCTCTCAAGAGGCTGAAGCGGATGGGTCACAAATTGGAGTCCCACACTGACAAATTAGTGAGACCATATCTCAACATAAAAAAATAATTTTAAATAAGACCAGAGATGTAATTCAGTGTGGGAGCATCCCCTTCTACGGACAGAAAAAAAAAATTCCTGCAACCAGGTACCAAAAACCGAACCAGCTACATATCACAGCATCCAAGAGATGAAGAGCAGAGACAGCTTAGAGAAAAGACAAGGCCTCCAAATTCATTATTTTCTTTTTATATTACCAACTCTATTTGGGAGGCTCGACAGCTTACGTAGTTCAAAGTAAAAATTTCCTATGCGTGCCAAGACAATGTGTTTCCAAAGTCATTCTTTAGCTAAAAGACTGAAGAAGTTGGAATGGAACAGAACTGCAGCAGTAGCTGTGGGAAGCAGTAGCATTAAAGGGAGAGTGATGCCAGTGGTGATCTCAGGTAAAAAAAGTTTACAGCTGTGTGGCTAATGTAAAACGGTGTTTCAAAATAGAAAACAATATATGGCACATAATGCAATTGCTAAAAAGTAGTCTCAGTGAAATTTAGATGCACACACAGAATTGATAAACCTTGAGGACATTAGGATGAGTGAAAGAAGACAGAAAAATACAAATATTGTATGATTTCACTAGTCGGAGATTTCTGGAGTCATTAAATTCAGAGAGAAAGGAGGTAGATGGAGGCACCAAAGGCTGAAGGAAAGAGGAAGGGAGAGTTACTTTTAAAAGACAAAAGATTAGCAGTTTGGAGGAATGAAAAGGTTTAGCAAGGGCTGAGGGCATGACTCAGCGGTACAGTGCTTGTCCAGTATGTGCAAGGATTGCCCTGGATTCAATCCTCAACATTGCCAAAGAGGAAAAGAGTTAAAAGTAAAGTCCTGGAGATGGATAATGATGGTGGTAAATATCAATATAAGTATTGTTGATGTCATTGAATTGTGCATGGAGGAATAGTTAAAACAATACATATTAAGGTATAGTTCACTAGGTTATAAAGGTAAAGGTTCAGTGTGGTTTTTTCTGTGATTTTAAAAAATATCTAGTTCTAACTTACCAGTTCTTAGAGAGCAAATTGATATTATATATACCAGTACTATCTGTGGGTTGGCATTTCCACATGAAGGCTCTGAGAGGGTGAGAAGGCTTCTTGTTGAGTGGGGAATCAGAGAAAAGGGCTTGGGTACCAGCAGGGATGCTGTTTAGCCTAATGCTCTTTTTTCCCCTGGTGCTGGGGATTGAACCCAGGGCCTTGTACATGCTGGGTAAGTGCTGTACTACTGAGCTGCACCTCTGGCCCTGACTTAATGTTCTTACAATCTTAGCATCAGCCAATTTGGGCACTCTTGCTCAAGATAATGCAGCTAACTGAAGTTGCTCTTCAAAGCACTACTCATCAGAGTCAGAAAGGCAGTGAGAAGGTACTACTAAAGCATCATCAGCTATCAGAAAGAATGATTAAATCTAACATACTAACTGGAGAAAGCAGAAGAATAAAGACTCGAAGGGAGTACTTCTACAGGATCAGAGTCTATGGTTTAAAATGAAATTTTCCAGCATCAATCTAATGTGTGTTGCCTTTGGTATAAATGCTTTCGTGTCTCAATAACCACAGGAAGCCAAGTAATGACACTATTTATCTTCTCAAGTTGCCATTTCATATGGGCCCAAAATATGCTATGAGAGAAAAAAAGAAACTACTATTAAGTGGACGAAGATAATAAGAAAAAGTAAGAAAGAAATATTGAGAGAAAAGAAGACTCATAAAGAAGGAGGATAGTTCTGAAATAGTATTATGATAAGGAAAAATTCTACTAGCAGTTTTTCAAAATAGAGAACTAACACACCCCAAAGCAAACATCTATAAGAGCTGCAAGAAATATATTTGGAACTGAAGCATATCATGCTAAGAAAACTGATGAAATAATGCTAGAACTGTGGTCTGAGCATATCCTCGCTAGCTGGGGGCTTGGACTTCAAAGCTCATGTAGATGTGAGACCTCATGTGGGGTGAAAAGGAGCATTGGAAATAAAATATGTATGCAGGAAATTTAGTCAGAGGTTAGAAAAGCTCTTGGTCCTAATGGTATTATAAATCAAAAACATTATAGGGAAACATAACAGAAGTAATTAAAACATGGAAGGAGTCGTAGAAAACGATAAGACTGCTACAAATATGATACTCATGGTAATACTAGACAGCACTAACCACGTGCTATGCATCCTTCTAAATGCTTTGCAAGTACTATATTAATGCATGCAATCTTCATGAGAACACAGTTATTAGCATATTATGAGACAGTATCTTTTGCCACATCAGAGTGGTTAAATGATTTGCACCAGGTCACAAACCTAATAAGTGACAGTGCTGACATTTGAACAAGGGCATTCTTTATCTAGAATCCAGTGAGGGGAGGAGAGTGAGCAGAAAAGAAGAACTAAGGTACACTGTGTACAGGTCAAATTCCCTATGGTGAATATGATCATTATGTATCCCTAAAGTGTACCAATAAAAAGAGTTGAATAGCTTTTATTTCCAAATGACATTTAAAATTTCAAAAAGACTTCAAAATTTGAAAATACAGAATTATTTTAAAATTTTCACTGTGAATAAAACTTGGCCAATGAGCTAAATAGTAGGTTAGAGGTTGCTGAAGAGAGAAATAGGAGAATTAGGAAAGAAATCCAAGAACATAGCACAGAAAGAAATGGAAAAAAATGAAAGCAATAGTAAGAAATACAGATAAATGTTTTTTTAAAAAAGGAAACAAAGCTTGTGTATATGGGGTGGGGGTGGTAGGGTGGGTAGGGGACGGGGAAAATGAGAATTAAGTTGTGTCATATACTGGTACAAATTCTCAATGTGGTGAGTAATTGTGATGTGTATATATAATGTACCAATAAAATATACCAAAAAATACAGAGAATAAAAAGATTTAGTACATTTCTAAAGGAAGTCCCAGACATAAGGAATAGAGAGAACAGTGAAGTGGCTATATTAAAAATGTGATTCATAAATTTCCAGAATGGGAAAAAGACATGAATATTTAAAAAGCATAGAGTAAATAAAGATAAATCACAAATTTACCAAGACTCAGAAAACAAAGAGAAACTATTGAGTAAAAGCAAAAGGAAAGGGAGAAAATCCCCATGAATAATCACTCAGACTGAAAGCATACATCTAGATACCAACTACAGACTCCACCGTATTCTCAGGTATCTAAAAAAATGACATTTACAGATTCCAGAGGGAAAATACTGTCAATGTAAAACCATATGAAGACGGAGAATACTGTTCTACCAAAACCTGATTTATGTAGTAAAGGAAAGAAAGGAGAAGGAAAGAATAGAAATGTTATGGAAACCAGGAAATAGATCATAACATAATAGAAATAATTCTGAATGTACCTGTGGTCACAGTAAAGGTAAATGGATATAACTCATCAGTTAAAGTTTATCATTAACTATTTCATAGGAGACTTCTGAAACATAATGGCACAAAGACTGGCATTACAAAGATTGAAAAAGTTGGACCAGACTTATATTTCCAAAAGGGCACAGAACTAGGTGTTATCAAAATATCTCTCTTTTGGGTATGGTTTCACAGGTCTGTAATCCCAGCTTTCAGGAGACTGAGGCAGGAGTGTTACCATGAGTTTAAGGACAGCTTGAAGTACATTGCAAGACACAGTCTCAAAACAAACAAACAAAAAACAAGAAAGAAAAGAAAAGAAAGAAATAAAGAAAAAAAGAAAGCAAACTGTATTTTCTCTCTCTATTGCTTCATATGACAAATGTGTATTTATCTCATATGCCTATTTTTGGATTGGGTTTTTAAAAACAGATGTGGTGGTTTTTTTCAATTTTGTATATGTTCTAGGTATTAGTCTTTTGTCTGAGAAACCACTGTTACAGTGTTTTTCCCCTCTGTGATTTGTCTTTTCACTCTGTTGTTGGTTTCTTTTGCTGTGCAAAATCTTTCTAAGATGAGATACAAGTTGTTGATTCTTTGTAATATTTTCCGTAAAGTCAGGGTTTTGTTATTGAAATGTTTGCCTATTGCATACCCTCAAGCATTTGACCCATTCTGTCTCCCAATAGATTTAGTGTTTCTGTTTTAATATTTAGATCTTTGATTCATTTTGGTTTTAGTTTAGTGCATGGTGAGAGACATAGTTTTAGTCTCTGTCATGTACAAAGTGAGTTTTTCCAGTACCATGTATAAAAGATGCTGTCTTTCCCTCCCGTGAATGTGTTTGGCTCCTCTGTCAAAGATAAGGTGGCTGAGTGTGTTAGAGTTTGTTTCTGAATCATGTAATCTGTTCCACTGAGCCTCAGGTTTGCTTTTTTGCCAGTATCCTGCTGTTTTTACCACAGCAGCTGTGTAATACAGTAGAACCTTGATTTATGAACGCGATCAGTTCCTTAGGGCTGGTCACAACCCCAATTGGTTGTATGTCAGTATAACTGAGATTTGGATGTTACCTGGGTATTCAACATAGAAAACAAGAGGCAGATGAATCTTCTATTATTTAATTAACCCAAGTTATTTGTATTTCAAGCCAGTTATTACTTGAGGGCCCACTGTATAATTTCAAATCAGGGATTATGATGCCCCCGTCTTGCCTTTGTGGCACAGAATTGATTTTGTTATTTTAGTTCTCCTCTGATTCAAAATGAATTTTAGGAATGATTTCTCTTGTTCTTTGAGATATGCTAATGGCCTTTTGATTTGGATTACATTAAATTTGTATAATAATTTTGGGAACATGGTCCTTTCACTGGGTTGGCTCTTCCTATCCACAAGCAAGGGATGTCATTCCAAACAGCAAATAAATACTTGAAATAATGTTCAACACATTGGTGATTCAAGCAATATAAATTAAAAATTAAAGAAGGGAAAGAAAAACTTTGGTGGTAAAAAATAAAAGGAAACAAAGCTTACGTATCTAGGTGCAAGGGGTTGTAGGGAGGGCAAAGGAATGGGAAAAAGAATCAAGATCTGTCGTGTACTGGTACAAACCCTTAATGTTGAATGTGATCATAATATATTTATAAAATATGCCAATAAAATCAATTAAAAAATTAAAAATGCTGAGATGTCATTGTACTCTAGAAGAATAGCTATTATCAAGAAATCAACATAGCAAATGCTGGTGGGGCTGTGGGGAAAAAGGAGCCCTTTTCCACTGTTGGTGGGAGTGTAGACTGGTGCAACCACTGTGGAGATCAGTGTGGACATTCCTCAAAACATTTAGAGGTACTGTTTGATCCTGTTATTCCCCTGCTGGTGATGTTCCCCAAAGAATTAAAACACCATACCACAGTGATGTATGTGCACTCATGCTTGTAGCGACACAGTTTATAAAAGCTAACTCTTGGAAACAACCCAAATGACAATCTACTGATGAAGGGATAAAAACGATTTGGGTTTTTAAAATTATATAATAAAATACTATTTGGCAATAAAGAGGGATGAACTTGTGACATTTCTAGGTAAATGGATGCATTTTGAAACCATTCTCTTATGTGAAATAAATCAAACACACACTGTCTCTCTGATGTGAGAAATTGAAAGCATAAATAAGGACCAAAATGTATAATAGATATTGTGAAGTAGGATGACATTGTTCAAAATTATACCAAGTGTGAGATACTTTGTTAATAATTAAAATGTTTTATGCAAAAAGGTATGGTATTATTAAGAAATGGGCTTAGAGATAGATTAGCAAGTAAAATACATTCTTTAAACATCAGGATACACTGGTCTGGAGACTTAGCTCAGTGGTTCCAGAGCCTACTTAGCAAGTGCAATATCCATAGCTTGATCTCAGTAACCACATACAATTATACTGAGCTTGGTGACTCATGCCCACCAGCTATCAGTACCACATACCACAATGCCAGGCATGGTGGCTCACACCTGAAATCCCAGCACCCGGGAGGCAGAGGCAAGCTACATAGTGAGCCCAGGGCCAGTCTGAACAACAAAGCAAGACCGTGTCTCAAAAAAAAAAAAAAAAGATCAGGATATGCAGTATATTTATCATTGTTATTCTCTATTTTATTATGAAAATTTTTATAGAACATTTTATATTTTTTATTTATATTATGTTAAAATAAAAATTAAAAATTTTAAAAACCAAAAATATCCCTCTGTCATGCCCAAAACACCTAGATCTCGATGAACTACACAAGGTAACTTTAAAATATTTTGTTAAACTCACAAAATATTAGTGGGAATCCTTATGAATCAGAAAAAAGAAAGGAGAAATCCAAAATCATAGTGATAGATGAGAATGAAAAGAGATGCATACTGTTCTAGATAACAGATCAGCAAACTACAGCCCAGGAGCCCAATCCAGCCCCACTTCATGTTTCTGTAAAGTTTTACTAAAACGTAGTCAGGTCTTTGTGTTTCCTGTACGGCCTATGGCTCCTTTTCTCCTATGACACCAGAGTAGCTGTGACAGAGATCACAGGTCATGTAACCTCAAAAGTGAAAGTATTTACTTGCAAAGAGTCCTTCAGAGAAGTTTGCCCACCCTGGTGCAGTAGAGAGCTCCAAAACAGGAAGGAATGACTGCTGGGATGGCACAGGGATGGCAATGTTTAGAAAGAGACGAGGTGTAGACAGTGAAGAAGATGAATTAAGGCTCCTCAGAAAAGCTGGCACACTGGGAATGACTCACTCTTTATAAAAGGGTGAGTTGGGGTGAAGGCACAGGGGAGGAAATCAGTCGGCTGGAACTCGCTTTCAATAAGGAGTTACCCTCA
Organism: Thryonomys swinderianus; assembly: GCA_004025085.1. Lineage (NCBI taxonomy): Eukaryota > Metazoa > Chordata > Mammalia > Rodentia > Thryonomyidae > Thryonomys > Thryonomys swinderianus. The sequence continues at coordinate 6,030 of PVIC010043150.1, read as the reverse complement.
GTTGGCATCCATATATTGGGCCCACGTCTTGCCATATCCACTATTACCCAATTCTGCTAATTCTCAGATCCACCTCTGCTGGCATTTCCATTCAGCTGTGCTCTAAAGAAAGTGTTACCATCTTATTTCTGTTTCTTTTTTCACTCAATATTGTATCTCTTAGAGGTCTGATGTAACCCCAGGAAGGAATTTTGTTGATGTTTATGTTCAGGTTACAAAGTTGCATGCTTCAGATTAAAAGAAAATATTAACATTTCATTTACTAATGTGTCTGGATCTTCTTCATATCAGAATCAGAACACTAAGAACTGACTGTTTTTTCTAAATCTATGTTCAAACTTCCATATGTTGGAAAGATTCCTTATTCTTGAGAGATGTGTGTTTTTGCCCAGCCATTTGTTCACAGGAAATTTAGGGTAGAAGGGTCTGGATCTGACCACTATTCAATTAATGCTGAAACATATTAAAAATCAGTAGGTTTGTAGACAAAAATAGTATATATTTGTGACATGTAACATGATGCTTTTATATAAACATATATTATGCATAAATTGAGGTGATTCACAAATTCATTAGCTCGCATACATATCTTTTTTGTGAGAAAAAAAATCTACTCTCTTAGAAATTTTCAATCATATAACAGTGTTGTCAAGTAAAGAACTATTTCTCATTACTAGCTTCTAGTGGGTATTTGGTGGGCAAATGGTCAACTCTTGTCAGAAGGGGACAGATCACTCTCTCACCTCCCTCTCATAATTCCTTTTTAATGTTCTCTGTTCTCTTAAGCTTTCATAATCTTGTGAACAGATACAGGTTTTTCATAGCCATTAATATGTACAAATAAGGAAAATTTGCTTTCTCCAGGCTTGGAGCAAATCTCAGAGAGAGAATAGCAACAGCCAAGTGAAGCTACAGGCAAAATGTCACCAGAAATCTGTAGAGCTGTACGGCTGTGGTTGGAACCACATGCTGGTCTCTTGACGAGCTTCAACCAGGACTCATTTGAGCGGGCAATCTCAATATTTGTAGCAGTGAATGCAAGATGGCACTTATGGCAAACTATGTATAATAAAAAAGAAATGAGGCTTTATTTCAGAATCACTAGCTAGAAAAGTATTTAGTGAAAAACTGGCTCGTAGGATAGAAGGTTCTGCAGACTAAACCTGAGTAGCAGTTGTTTAAAGATTTAGTGCTTCTGGAAGATTCATAAATGCTTCACTATTGAAAGAAATTTAACATCTACTCTGGGTAATGGGAAGTACCTTGGAAAGGCAAAAGACCATCCCAGCACTTCTTAAAACACAACATTATGAAACATACAATTGTGTTTCCTGGTAAAACCCTAGAGTCTCTACTACTTGACTTGCAGTTATAACTCATCATTTTCTATAGATACTCAATATAGTTCTAATGCTGACAATAGAAAGATGACCAGTCTGGCAAACCCTGAGGCTAACAGACAACAATTAAGGGCTCACAAGTCTGGTTGCCTTGGTTTAAATTCAGGCTCTTATTAGCTTTGTTCTTGGCAAGATAAGTTACCTTCCTAGGGCCTGGTTTCCTTCTTTATAAACTACAGCTAACAAGAGTGTGTTGCTGTTGTGTGGAATTAAAATAGCCCCTCTGTTCTTGGAACAAATCTTGGAGGGGCACAGCAACTGCCTAAGTGACTTGGGAATGACCTTTGGCAACAGCTACCATGGTTGATATGTAGAGACAGAGGTGAATATGAAGAGTATGTTACACATCAAACTAATAAAAAAACAGTAAGGATTTGAGTTGCAGTAACGAGTGAACAGAAACCAAGACATGAGCCTTATAGAACCAAGCAGTGGTAGGACATGACAGAGGACTGGCAGGATGCCTATAGGTAATGGATGAAGGTATCTATCATGGGAACTGGAAGTCTTGGTCCACAAAGGTGTGCTGTGGATCCTGGAGTGCCAAAGGCAGCAAAACCATCACCAAGGAACTACAAGGAGTACTCAGGATGCAGCTCAGTGGTGCTGTGCTTGCTTGGCAAGCACAAGGTCCTGAGTTTGGTTCCCAGTACTGAAAAACAAAAAGGAAATACACAGAAATAACTAGACATGGAACATTTTGCCATCCAAGGTGGCATAATGGGAACATTATAATCTTGGACTTAGAATTATGGAATCAAATGTATCTTTTAATCCTTAGGGAAGAGGGGGCATCAAATCTATCCTGTTTTGTCATATTTTAAAAAATGTACATCTGAAATAATTCTTTTTGCACTAACAAGTACATGTATTCCTTTTCTTTTCTTCCTTCAGCAGTATTTACATATTTTTTCACTACTCAACTTGACTAACATTTATATCAAAAAACATGTTGTTTGGTTGGTCATAGATTCTATAAGCGTACTAAGTGTATGATTTGTGATTCTGAACACTCATTGCGGACAAGAGGAAAGGAAGAGAGTCAGCCAAGTCATCACCCTTTAGATGCAGAAGAGTAGGCATATCCACTTACTAAAGCTTGCTTGAAGAGAGCTTTATAAGAGGAAAAGGAATGAAGAAGTTCAGCCTTCCTTTTTTAAATGTTAAGAATCAGATTCCACCAACCCCCATTTCCACATCACTTCATATCTGATTATTCTAATGACAGTAGTATCTCATTCATGAATTTTTTGCATTTTCCAATCCTGGAAAAGATGATCACACTCATGTTGTGTGAGAATGATGGCTGCTCATGGTCATTACTCCATGCAGAGTTCACAAACAAAAACAATATTTTGCCAAATGCTTCTGTTTGCAAAATAAATTATTCACAAACAAAAATTACTTGAACATAGGCACTATTGTAAGTATAAATGGTTCCCCCATACTCAGTGTTCAACAACTACTTCCATCTGACCTCATTACCTGCACATATATTAACCTTTCAGAGGCACTGACTTTGCTTCTATGCCAATAACTATTTAACTATTAGATCTATTTGTTGTCTACATGATAAGGTTCAAAACCTTGGGGTGTCACTCAAACCTGCCTGACAGGAAAGGAGTTGGGTGGGAGGACAGCAGAAGTGAAACTCACTGATATGATGGGGACTCCGGTATAGATTGTGAAGCATCAGAGTGCACAAGACAGCACGGAGTGAAGGGCCACTGGAATAGCACGTTCCTTCTCTTGTCACAGGGGATGGCCCGGGGGTGATCATGGTTAGCAGGCTGCAGGGGGAAAGCATCTCCCAGGTCCGAACACAGGGCTCCCAGAAATTTGCTATCTTCCTTACTATGAGGATCACATCACCCCAGAAATAATAGCTACTGCTTTGCAAAGCCACCAAAACTTCACATCACTTAGCATGGACATCCATTAGTATCTGGGCTCTAAGTCCCAGTAATCTTAATGCACATGAGTCTATAACATTCTCTCTGTGCCTGCATTATAGGGCAGTTATGCACTTTCCTTTCTCTCCATCTGTGTAGGGATGAAGCCATTTTCCACTGGGGTGAATTTATTATAAATCACGTATTTGAACTCTGAAAGTGGAAAGAACATTAACTTTTCCAGAAAACAGAAAAGGAGTTCTGAGTCTTCTGTTGGTTTCATAAACCATTTTTAAATATCTGCATTATACTGGCATAACAATAGAAATCAGAAACTGATCTCTCACACCGTTTTCCCAAATAGCAGGGTCTTGATTCACGTATGTATAAGTTTATGTTGGGCTGTGTTGGGTTACTTTATCTAGTGAGTTATTTATTTACACTTCCCAGTAAAACTTTATTTCATTTTAGTGAATCCAAAAGTGAGTTATTTGAAATATTCTTGTGATTTTATATTTCACTAATAACAAGACATTTTGGCAGCATATTGTTTTAAATATATTGTGATGGTAAGCATTTCAGATTAACACAAAATTTGTAAAATATCTAAATGTATTATAAATTCATACGGGTTTTTAAACTTGTTTATAAATATTAGGAATTTTAAGCATATGTGGTGCTAAGTAATATTGACATAATGGGAACATGTGCAAAATAGAAGGAAAAGAAACAAACTACTTCTTCATCCCTCACAAGTAAGATAGAAATTCTCTGAGGGAGAAAAGAAATTTGATTAAATTAGCAAGGTCTACAGTGATGTCAGAAACATGTATTTAGCACAGCAGAGTGACTATAGATAACAAAATTGTACTACATGCCTCAACGAAACTAGAAGAAAGAATTTTGCATGTTTTATCATGAAGAGATGATAAACGCCGAATAAGACAGAGATATCTGCCCTGACATGAACACTGCATAAAATACACATGTACTGAAACATCATGTGGGAACCCACAAATATGTGTACATGTTTTTATTAGTGCAAAAGGAAGACTTACTGTAGACTTAGATTTATGCCAGGAACAGCATAGATTTGATGTTTATCTATCCATGGAAATTGAAAGATATATTTGATTCCAAAAGGACCCAAGCAGTTTGTGAATTCTAATGGTTTAATATGGTCCTGTATTGAGCTAAATGTTCACAGTTCCTAAATGCTTAGTATCTAAATTCTTGGAAATCTTCTCCTCAGGATCTCTTTAGTAATTTATAAGGTGTTCATCCTCAAATGTGTCAACAAGCATACAGCTACTTTTTTTCTAAATAAATCAATCAGGTGTCTGAAACAGTAGAATTCAAAACTCCTATTTTTTTTTCCTTTTTTGGTCAATTTTCATCATTTCTGAGATGTAAGTAAGGTATTAAAAATGTCTGTGTTTTAGATTTTTCTCACAGCTTGTTCCAGAAGATTATTGATCTTAAAATCCTTCCAATTTTCTCTTTTCCTTAAAAAGTCTTTGTTTTTCAAACAGGCCTCACGTTTTACCTCTGTGTCTTGCCCTAAAATCAAGCACAGCCACAGAGATAAGGAGCAGTTTCAATGAGCACACAATCAAACCCAAGCATATGTAAGTCCAGTGAAAAGATACCAAATACATGGCAGGTATACAAAGGCCCACTCTTTCCATGGTTTGTATAAATATTAAACTACACACATGACATAACTTTGGTTACTGAAGAGTAAGCCGAATTCTTTAACAGGGGAGCAAGAAATCTGGCCACTACGTAAACACAGAAAGGCAAGTGTTATAATTGGTGATAAATGACATGGACAAAAAATTATACTAAATTAAATATTTTTGCAAATTTTAAACAGAAAAGAATTGATGCCGAGCAGACTGGGGAACGAGCGGTGGGTGGACCGGACCCAGCAGCTCCGGGCCCGCCGTGCCGTGTTTCCAGCGGACTGAGGAACAAGCGGTGGGTGGACCGGACCCAGCATCTCCGGACCCGCCGTGCCATGTTTCCAGCAGACTGGAGAACGTGTGGCGGGCGGACCAGACCCAGCAGCTCCAGGCCCGCTGTGCCGTGTTTCCAGCGGACTGAGGAACGAGCGGCGGGCGGGCCGGACCCAGCAGCTCTGGGCCCCGCCGTGCCGTGTGTCCAGCGGACTGAGGAACCAGCGGCGGACGGACCGGAACCAGAGGATGTGGCCCTGCTGTGCCTTGCTTCTGGTGGACTGAGGCAGCAGCACGCAGACCCGGCTGCAGGGTGCAGTCCATTTCCAGTAGACTGAAGGCCGCCCACCAGCCCACTATATCCCGGAGCTGTGCAGTGAGGAGTCAGACATAGAGGTAACTCATAAGCTCAAAGTATCCACTATAGAATCTAACAAATCTTTTTATCTTATTTACTGTGTTTAATACCGATATTGGCATTTATTATATTATGGTAACAAACATGATGTGATTGTTCTGCTCAAATACCTACCATGATGTGTCAGGAGTGAGAACTCTCAAGGGTTATTACAGATTCAAGAAGGACCCCCCAGGAAAGTGCTGCTTCCAAAGGGCCCCAGATAATACAAAGAGACCTGCAACAAACATTGCCCTGTCATCAGACAAAGAAGAGCATTAAAAATAACGAAAGAGTAGAAATGGGAAAATACACAAAAAACCAGACACAAAGATCACCACCACAGGGAAATTCAGAGAAAAGGGAAATAGGGCAAACTGAAA
>PVIC010043149.1:0-15532 GCA_004025085.1 Thryonomys swinderianus | reverse complement strand
AAAAGTCTGCTGTGATCCTAATGGGCTTCCCTTTGTAGGTGATTTTCTTACTTTCTCTCACTGCTTTCAGTATTTCATTCTTTTGTTGTGTATCTGGAACCTTGATAATTATACGTCTAGGTATAGATATTTTTCTGTCACAGCCTTTTGGAGTCCTATATGTCTCATCTATCTGTATGTTCAATTCTTTTCCTGTGAAGTTTTCTGCTGTTATCTCTCACTACAGTTTTTTTTAATGTCTTTTGCACTGTCTCCTGCTTCGTCAGTGACTCCCATCAGTCTTGTTGTTTTTCTTTAAGTCATCTAGAAGCTGTTGAATTGATTTCTCATGGTCCATTGCCCTTGTCCATAGATTATGTCTTTCCTGTTCATTGGCTCCCATGCTGTCCTCTAGGTCTGAGATTAGGTTCTCTACTTCATTCATCCTACTTCACACTTTCGCTCTCCTTCATCATCACCTGGAGCTCTGCTTGAAGCTGTTTAAAAGGTTCCATTCCTTCTGCTGTCTTGGATTCTATCATCTTGCTGTTCTCTCTTTAATGATGTCCTTCACTGTGGACAGTATCTCTGTTTTGATCTCAGAGATGAGTTCTGATTTCCATTTTACTAGATCGGCTTTATTTACCATCTCAGGGAGTCATGGTGTTTGAGTTTCAGCTTGCTGTATTTCCCTTTTCTCTGAGTGTCCCTGTTTTGAATATTTTCTCATTTCTACTCCTTTGTTTTTACTAATATTACTTGTTTAATTCTTTGCCTGGTGTCTGTGCAGTGTTTGTTGCAAGTCTCTTTCTTTTTATTATCTGGGACCCTTTGGAACTGGCCCCTTCCTGGGGTGTCCTCCTTGAATCTGTAATGATCCTTGAGAGTTTTCAGTTCTGGCACATCATGGGAGGTATTTGAATAGCATAATCACATTATCTTTGTTACCATAATACAATCAGTGCCAATATCAGTGTTAAACACAGTAAATGAAATGAAATGTTTTGATAATATCTATACTGAAGACTTTGAACTTATGAGTTACCTCTATGTCCATATGCTAAAATTTAGAATTAATCAGCAACATGCAGATCTTAAGTGTATCCCCTGTACCCTTTGGAAGTAAAAGGTCACTGGGGAATCAGGGAGGTAGGGAGACAGAAGGAGAATGAAATATGGTTTGCAGACTTATAAAGATCACATAGATCTTGAGAACCCTCATATGTGCCAGAGGGTAACTGAGGCTAAAATACATATATAAAACAGTGCCAAATGTATGCTGTAAGACCACTGGAGACTTTGCACACCTTCTTTGAATAATACAGAAAAATAATTAGGGTATCCTGAGAGTCTTACTTCTGAGTACTGGTTCTGACAGGAAGATAGGAGAGAGTGTTGGGACAAGTGGTGAATAGAGGGACCTAGGAATAGATGCCAAAACAGAAGCTAGATTCCCTTTTCTATAAAGCTGTAAGGAATAACAAGTACAAAACCCCAGAAAGTTGGACCAATTTAGTACCAGCAAAGTAGGAAAATAAGAAAAAAATCATGATTTAAAAATGAAAGAATAAAAATAGTTGCAACAGCATCAAAGTCAGCAATGACAATATAATAAGCTAAGGGCAAAAGGAGATATTCCTCAACCTTTATCTTGACTGGTCTGTCTCAGCACAGTTCCAGTGTCGAAGGATGCAGGAAATGCTGCGGTTCTCCCCGTGCACAGCCTCGGCTATCTCAGCAGGTCTGGTGTGGAACGAGGGCCGCTGGCAGGATGCCGCCCTGGGTATAGGTCACGGTGCAGGTCTCCTCTCCCGCGCACTCGCCTGGGCCGTCGTAGCGCAGCTCCGGTGTCGAACACTGTATTTTTTAAAAGCACAGAATTTTCAACAATTTAGGTAGTATGTAAACATCTTAAAACTTTTAAATATAATCTTTGAAGAAAATATAACTGTACAAGTCAGAAGTTGAATTTTGAAATGCATTTGTATTGCAGGATTATGTAAAAAGCCTTATAGAAGTTTTAGGGAATGTGAAGTTAGGTAACAGATACATATGCACAAGTCTAGAATTTGCTCATACCAAGATGGAGTGACAGGTGTCCTTTCAAATGAAGTCCTGATGAGCTACAGACAAGGAAGATTGCAAGAGACTGAATTGATGGCCTCATCCCTAGAGATTTAAGACACAAACAAGAATGTCAGTAAATGTTGCTTTTATATTCTGGGTAGTTGGACAATTTGAGGAAAGTAGTCAGATGTTTTGAGGTAAAAGCATAATTCATGTACCCAGGTTACATGCCTAGGTTCTGGCAGATAATACCAGCTGTAGTTGAAGTATCAGATGGCAGCCTAAGCCTCCTAACAAGGATGTAGCATCCTCAGATGTAATAGGTTAATTGTAATGAGCAAAGAGTGATGATTCAGCCAGGACGTGGCTGGGAGGTGCTACTGGGAACGGACAGCAACTCTTCTGTAAGGTTTTCTGATCCAGAGAGTAGCCTCATGATTATCATTATTCTAATGCACATGTCATTGACATCTTTGCATGCTGGGACCTGAGAATCAAGTGTTGCTCAGCCAGCCCATTGCCAAAATGGCTGAGGATTAACAATAGAAAATTAAACAAGGCAACTATATGTGAAGAGCCACAATGTCAGGGCTCTTGGAAGGAGTACACTTATTTTTGTTGTTGTTTTGGGTCGGGTAATGGAACCCAGGCCCTTAAGCATGCTAAACAAGGTGGGGTGTTTTGTTTTGTTTTGTTTTGTTTTTAAACCACTGAGCTACATCCATATTCCAAAATGAATTTTAATATAGACAGTTTAAAGAATAGTTAAAAGCCTAAGGAACATCAGTTTGATGAGCAATAATTAAACACAATTCACTGAGTACTATGCAAAATGATAGAAATATTGGGGCAAGTAAAGAATCAGAGATAGATGGATAGATAGATTTGTAAAACTTGCATGTGACAAGGGCTATAGCAAAGGGAAAAATCAAGTTTTTTAATGAAAGACTAAGAAATTTAAATAGTTATAAAATTGCAGCAAGATGTCCTATTAAAAAGAGGAATGGCTGGGCATGGTGGCTCATGCCTGTAATCCCAGCAGGCGGGAGGCAGAGACAGGAGGACTGCTGAGTTCGAGGCTTGCCTGGACTACACAGTGAGCTCAGAGCCAGCCTGAACTACAAAGTGAGACCCTGTCTCAAAAAAAAAAAAAGCGGAATGGATTTGAGGTTAGCAGTAGTTCAGGGTTTGAGTCTTGATGATAGCTTTTCAAAATTAGGCATATTAAGAGAGTAATTTATCCACACTGTAAGGTTAGAATACTTCTAGAAGAGAGATTACCCCTAGTACTCCTACTCCATGCTTCTTCCATTCCATCTGATTTCTGCGTAGTGTCCTAGGGTCTTAGTATGAAGGCAGTCTTATAGAAATACTTTACAGGGGCGGGAGATTTAGCTCAGTGGTTCCAGCGCCTGCCTTGCAAGTGCAAGGCCCTGAGTTGGATCCCAGTAGCCACATACAATGCTGGGCGTGGTGACTCACACCCACCAGCAATCAATACCACATACCACAGTGCCCGGTGTGGTGGCTCATGCCTGTCATCCCAGCACTAGGGAGGCAGAGGCAGGAGGATTGCTGAGTTCCAGGCTTGCCTGGGCTACATAGTGAGCTGAGGGCCAGCCGGAACTACAAAGCCAGACCCTGTCTCAAAAAAAAAAAATACTTCACAAAGAACAGGAAGAGAGAATTATAGCTATGTACTCTTTGGTCTTAAGGGGTTTTAGGGCTTGCCCTCAGAGAATGACAACATGTGTTTAAAAGCTATACCCTGTCTATCATTAAATATTTAAGACCTTTTTCTTTACTACTCTTGCAGTTCTTAAAACAGTAAGAGTTCTCATCTGTGACATGGTTCCAAGGGGGGATAGAGTTGCCCAAATATTTTAATATAAAATGCAAACCCAAATTGCCATTGTCATGAAAATCATTGTCATCTTCTTAATTGAACACACTGGTACCTCACCAGCAGTATACCATGGTAATTTAGAATTAATCAGACAGCCAGTGACAAAGAATTTTCTTCCTGCCTCCTACCCCTCCCCCATCCCACCATAGTGCAGTAATGGGTCTGCTTCCAGTCTGTGAAAATGTGTCTCTGGGGATATTGTATTAGGTAAGTGAAAGCAATATTCTTTTTTTGAGAATTAGTTCTGCCTCTGAAGGGAAAGATAAAAGAGCATTAAGTTAGTACCCAGACTTTCAAGTCAGATTCCTAATTATTTTGGGAATGTGTTGAACACACTGTAGAATATGACTTTTCTAAGATCCATTCCATTTATCTTCCCTATTCACTTTTCCTAATAGGGACTTCATTAGTGGATAAAATTCAGGAAGGTGATGTTCATCATACTTATACTGAAGTCTCCTACCATGATGTTCAAGACCAACTGCACTTGCTGAGAATGCTGATAGTCTCCGAGACAAGGGGCTCCCCGGATTCATCAAAAGGTAACAAGCATCTCTTCATATTTTTTTTTTACATTGTGTATTTCCTAAAACCTTCATATTTTCTGTTTTGTTTTGAAAATCTTACAGAATAATATTTTCTGTAGGGTTCTACAGATGAATAAATGGGGCAAGGGAGACCATATGATTTGTCCATGGTTACATATAAAGTTTCTTGGTCTTTTCCATGCACGTTGGAGCTCTGAGGTCTAATTTACAATGAAGTTAGTGCTTCCACTGAAACTAGGATTTGCGAACAGAATTATCAATTGTTTACCTTTTGAGAAGTTCAACGTTTTACCTTTAACTGATGAAATATGCTCCCATTTCTTTTTCAAATACTGCACAGGCCAACAACATATTAGCAAAATTGGGTATTCATTTTATAAATACTCATATGTCCCTGTTGTTCCTTCCTCATTTTCAACTGTTAGTTGATCTCAAATTTATACTTATATATATTAAAACTGAATGCAAATTTCCTTAAAATCTTCAATAAATTTTTACATTTTACCATCATAATTTTCCAACTTTCTTATCACGGAATAAATGTTAGACAAATATAAAAGCAAAAGAAAATGTAAATGTTGCTAGTGCCGACCTAAAACAACTCTTAAAATTTCCTCCAAGGGCTGGAGGGTTAGCTCAGTGGTTCTGGCGCCTGCCTTGCAAGCATAAGGTCCTGAGTTCGATCCCCGGAAACCACATACAGTGCTGGGCATGGAGACTCATGCCCACCAGCAATCAATACCACATACTTCAGTGCCGGGCATGGTGGCTCAAGCCTGTAATCCCAGCACTCGGGAGGCAGAGACAGGAGGATTGCTGAGTTTGAGGCTTGCCCGGGCTACATAGTGAGTGCAGAGCCAGCCTGAACTACAAAGCGAGACCCTGTCTCAAAAAAAAAAAAAAAAAAAGTTTCCTCCAAAACAAATATAGAAATTCAGATTTTATTTCTAATACCATTCACGAGTGAAAGAACGAGGATTCCTTGGAGAAATGACAGATTCTAGGACTAGGAAAAGGATTATATGAGGTAAGCCCTGGAGCAATTTGCAATGTCAGAGACTAAGAAAATACTCAAAAACAGCCGCAACAAGGGGTGTGTGAATAAGGCATAGGGATTAGTTGCAAGAGCTTCTGCTGCTCAAAGCTGGAATAATTCAGGTAGCAAAATAAAGTATTAGTATAAATGACTCAAACATCATTCTTTATGGCACAGTACTATTCCATTTTATTACAAAAAAACACATCTTCTTTATCCAGTCTCCCATTGATAGACATTTGGGCTGTTTCCAAGATTTATGTATCACAAAATGAGGTGCTATGAACATGGGTGCACAAATGTCACTGTGATATGAATCATTTAATTATTTTGTATATATACCTAGCAAGGGAATAACAGGGTCAAATGGATGTACCTTGAGAACATACTCATAAGTGAAATAAATAGGTCACAGATATGTAAAAACTGTATCTTTTCTCTGGTATGAGAAACTGAAGACATAAATGAGTTTTATTATATAATAGATACTGTGAAATAGAAAATATTAAATGGTAAAGTGTAGTAGGGGTATATAATGTGGGTAAAAAATGTGATGGTAGCCAGGCATGGTGGCTCATGCCTGTAATCCCAGCACTCAGGAGGCAGAGACAGGAGGACTGCTGAGTTCTAGGCTTGCCTGGGCTACATAGTGAGCTCAGGGTCAGCCTGAACTACAAAAATGGGACCCTGTCTCAAAAAAAAATGTGATGGTAAAGAAAAGGAAACAAAACTTATGCATATACGGGGCAGGTGGGTTGTAGGGTGGGCAGGGAAATGGGAAAAATGAGAATTAAGATGTTGTATACTGGTACAAATTTTCAATGTCAGTTGTGATCATGATGTGTATATAAAGTTTACCAATAACATAAATTAATTAAAACAAAAATAAAGTATAAATTTATAACCCAGGTTGTTAAATAAATATTGCTGATTCCACATTGATATAAAAGACTGAATGAATAAAAATAAAAGAGAGAATAGGCAAATCTCTACTGCAGAACTCTGAATAATTTACATAGCTATTTCCTCAAGAAGATGCAACATAACTCCTCACTCTATAAGTATAGGCTTTGCCTAGTGATTTGCTTCCAAACAGTGCAGTATAGAAAAGTAGAGAATTAAAGTATAACTTTATTATGGAGAAATCCAACAAATACTAACTTGGCCAGTTGATCAAGATCAACATCCACTGGTCAGTAATATTGGTATAGAGTATATACTCTTGATGTGAGGTGATGTGATGAAAATGACACTACTTCTGTGATCTTCCTCCCCCAAAACACATAACCACAGTCTAACTATGATGAAAACATCAGATAGATAAATCCCATTGATGGACAATCTAAAAAGTATAACATGCTGAGCATGCCTTAAAACCATCTAAATCACCAAAAGCAACAAAAGTCTAAGAAACTGTGACAGCCAAGAGGACCAGAAGAGACATGGTAACTGTCATCTAAGAGCTTGGTTGGGATCCTTAAGAAGAAAAGAAACATTAGGTAAAAAAAATCAAGCAAATCAGAATAAAGTATGGATGTTAGTAAATAATGTGAAATATTGGTTCATTAATTGTGATAAATGTACCATAGCAATACAAGATGTTAATAATAGAGGGAACAGACTGTGGGGTATATGGGAATTCTCTGTATTAGTTTTCCAATTTTCAATAAATCTAAATATATTTGTAGATAAAATGTTTGGCAAAATGAACTAAATGCAATTCAAATCATGTTGTCCCCATTCCCTGGAGGAAGGGAGTGGCAACTAAATTATAGGAACCAAAATAACCATCCTTTCCAGATGAATATTTATTGGAGTAACCCTACCTGAATCTACTTGGTTAAATTTTAAGCCCAATCTGAATTGTTTTCCATAACTCAGGTTAGTATGTGGGTAGTAAGAAAGCTGGCTAATGTGACTTACACAGTAAGCTCCAGGGTACATCTTCTTCCTCTCCCCTTCTTACCACCCCATTCCTCTCCTTCATATCCAAAAGCAGCATTAACTTAAAGAACCATTAAGAGGAAATCTTTAAGAAATTAATACCCTGGCATTCAGTAGATTTTTATCACTCACAGCAGGAATTTGTTTTCGTACTATTTTATGTTTCAACTCCATTATCTTTTCTAAGTCTGCTCTATCTAGGCTAGGTATCAAATCCCAAAAGCTCAGCTATTCTTTTTTTTTTATTATTTCCTTTTCAAAACCCCTTTGTCTGTGTCAGCACAGAAACCTGGTAGGCGGGTGGACAAGCAAGGCTGTCTGGGGTAACTTTTAAAGTGGTTCTCTCCTAAATGAAATTGGTTTTCCGCATTTTTCATATTCCTTTTTCCATTCCCTGATTGGAATCTACTCTTGGAAAACAACCTCAAGGACATCCTACCAGTTCAGCCCTTCTAAAAGAGCCTAGCCATGTCTTCCATGTCATTTTCCTACATTTAAAACATCATTCCTTATGCAGTACCTTGATCATTAAGATCTAACTGATAAAACAAAATTTGCCCTCCTTGAAGGGACAGCCCATTTAATGGATTTTGAGAATGGCACTCTGTAGCAGAGGTTTAGCGAGACCATGTGTCATGGTTTTCCCCAGACAATCCACACCTGTTGTTTCCCTAAACTATGCCTGTTGTCCTAAACTAATTATTAGTAGAAACTACTTTCAATTTCAAAAGTGCCACATTTTGTATGCTAAATTATATGAATATCTAACCAAAAGCACCCCAAGTCAAATTGTGTTTTAGCAAGTCAGATTTCCTATGGGAAATGCATAAGTGAAAACAAAGCCAGCGAATGATAGTTACTGGTTATTCCTGATTCTCATCATTAATCACACAGCAAATGGAATTGAGCTGCTGCTGGGATGTAACTAGGTTGCTTTTAATTCTGTGCTATTCTGTTCTGTCTGTAAAATTAGCTAAGGATCCCAGATGGTCGTCCTATTCCTTTCTCCAGTTTGAGATAAGGTCTTTTGAATGACTCGAGTTCCCTAGGGACAAACTGTGACTAGTCAAAATACCACCTACCTGACCTCATTGGAGTTCCCTGTGAACGTTCCGCTTTACTCCCTGTGAGGGCATAAGCAGACATGGTGCTGCTGCCTTTGAGTTGATGTTATCTGTGAGATAATATTATGTAACTTGTTGATGTCTGATGGAACTAACTTCTGAGAAAATAAAAGGGACACATAAAGTCATATGAAGGAAGGAGAGCCCATCATAAACTAGCCTTTGGGAGGCCATATCCCTTTGCTTGTTCCAAGTTGAGTTTCCCTAGAACCTATGACACTGTGCCCAGCTCTGTAGGAAAATTGCTTTTTATTTTCCACATATTTTAAGGCTTTAAGAACTGAAGAGTTGTACTTTTTTTCAGGTATTATATTAGCATTTCTACCATATGAAATAGTAGAATGATGAATTTTCTGCTTTGCCATTCTTCTTGGTTCCTTAACCCACCCATAAAGGTCCCAAGGAATCTTTTGATAGGCTTTGATAGACTGAAGTAAGGACTAACCACATGGCTGCACCAGGTGTGTGCCCTCTGCATTTGCTGTGACCAGGGTCATTCCCACAGACCACCATGGGTAGTGTGAGGAGGAGCAAAGGTCAGAAACATGACTTACTAAATTCTCCAATGAATGGGGCTGAGGAGCCTTTTCCACCTCTGAGAGGGGAGAAATCTGAGGAATATTCAACATCTGGTAATTACTCACCTGTGTGCTGGCTAATGATTGTGGTAATGAGATGGAGCAGGGCCAGTGTTCTTCCTGCTGTGCTCTTATTAGTGAGAAATAGCACCTACTTGTCATGTTGCTATTTTTGCACAATGTGTAGCCTAGGTGAGGAAGGGAGTGATGAGACATTTTGAAGACAGTATAGTAGAGAAGTAGAGATCGCGAGAGAAAGTAATGCTGGGACAATGAGATGCTTGGGAGAAAAGTTGCTGGGATGAGAGAAGAGAGGATTAGAACAAATTCTCTACAGGAAAAGTACAAGAAGCCTAGAAAATATGTAGTCATCTCCCTGCATTGCTTCAGTTACCTAGTGTTGTGTAGCAACCTCAAAATTTAATGGCAATAAAATTCTGTTAGAACTCAGCTGGGTCTAGAACATTTAGGATCTCCATCATCTAATAATTTAGTATGTTTTCAGCATACTTCTGGCCTTTAAAAAGAAATATACCAAGAAGAAATATGACTTGCTTTATTTCGGTACACCTCAGATTATACAATGAAAGAGTTGAGTAAGTGGTTTCTAAGCTTCTTTGCAGTTTATTTATAAAGAGTACACCATTCTTAACTATTTCACAGGACCCTTAGGTAGAATCTGCAAGCACAAGAGAAAATAGCCTATTGATTGTTGTCACCTCTTTATCCAAATGAATTTACTATCAATTCTGATTATATCCTTAAGTAACGTCTACTTTAATAGAACAGACCTGCCTTCAGTGTTCCATAAAACCTTCCCTTTTACTTTCTTAGCTGAACTATTTCATTTATGTGTTGTTGTTGTTGTTGTTGTTGTTTTTAACTAAGATCTCCTAACTGAAAGCCTAATGTACTCTTCAACATAGCTATCTCACTCATGGCCATGCTCTTGCTCTCTTCCATCCCTCAGATTTCAGCTCCCGAAAATCTCCCTAATCCTTTAAAGCCTGGCTCAAAGCATAGTTTCTGCATATAGTTTTTGCAATCACTCCAATGGGCACTGACCTCCTTTGAACTATTTATTCTTGGCTGATGATTGATTGTACTCACGTGATAGTCATATGTATGGTTTATGCCCCGGCTATACTCCCAGGGTATCACACAAAGAAACCACTTTATAAAATAGGTTACAAAACCCACCGGATGCCAGTCAAGCAATCTCTTCTGAATAGTCTATGACTTATCTCTGGCTCATGTTAGATGATTAAAGTTTTTGTATTGAATTGCCTTGTCCTTACTATGGAACTGCTTTGACCAAGTTGCAAAGTCTTCAGATTACAATGAGTGTTGTTATAAGAGCGTAGTACTTGATTTGAGTGAAATTTTGTGAACAACTCAAGTGTCTCCTATCTCGGAAATATAGTTTAAAGTAAACATTTTCCTTCCTTTGAAGTACTGTTGGCTTTATTTTTATAAGTTCTGAAGAATAAGAAATATAAAACCAATGCAGAGCTCCATTCTTTCCCCTAGTCCTGTCTTCTGAACCTCAGAGTTTTACAAGATATTATTTAGAAGTTTAGAACTAGATGATAGTAACTATTTATTTAACTTATATCTCGTCTCTCAAAAATAGTTTTTAAATGTCTTTCTTTTGTAAGCTTACATTCAATAATAATAACATGATTAACTACTTTCAATGCTTAAATTCGGGGTATTCTACCTCTACTCTTTTCTTTCTCCAGGTATTTAGCTTTAGTCTTTAATTGGTACTGCAATAAGTCTTGCTTTTGCTAAATGGATCTTGTCTTAGAGTAGTTTCCCTACAAACAGATTCTGAAACAAGGGTACACATGCAAGACATTGATTGGGGAATGATGGAGATAAGGTCTGTACAGTAGCAAGGAAAGGAAGTGGACAGAAGAATGACTCCATAATGGTAGAACAGGCATCAGCCAATTCCACCAAGAGTTTTGGAGATGAGACACCTCATGGCAGTTGCTGTGAATCAGAGGCCATAAAATGCTCATGTTATCTGCCCTTCAGGGAAACAGTATAATCTTTGGCTCTTATCTGCTGAAGGCCATGTCTACTGTGGGACTGTGAGCCCTCAACAGCCAGCACTCCCAGCAGATAGGAGAAAGAGAACCTGTCTCATAATGGGAAATTGATACCATCTACCACAAATAGCAAATTCCCATGAAAAATAATTTTTATCTCTAAAAACTTTCTCCCCTCAAAATTGAGTGGGCACTCTCTGGAATTTAATGGTGCAGAACAACTATTGTAAGATTCTTTCTCTTTTCTAGGTAAACTTTTATCTATAAAGGCACATTTTTCTTTTACTTAAAATGCAAAATTTGCCGCAGAATATGTCTGTTCATTAATCATGCTTTGTACTCAGCAATTGAAAGCCTTTACCTTTTGTTGTAAATCAATTACTATACTGTTTCTGTTGTTTCTTCTTCAGGAACATGGACTTTGCTTGAAAGTCAAGCCTCTGTGTACTTGTCTTCAAATCAACCTTCTCTTTCTTTTATCTCATCTATTGTCTATTTGCATTTTACCCCTCAGCGAATGCTTCTCAAATTTGGTTTCTTCATCACTGATTTACTGTCCTGCAGTGTTAAATCTGTTCTTTCTGAGCAGATTCTGAATAGGCTATGAACTTAAATGTTCTTGTAATATCTTTATATCTCTTACTGCCTTTTCCTTCCTTTGCTATTTACCTCTTCATCTGAGCCTGATTTTCATCTGGTCCTTTGTTACCTCAGCTAGTTTTCCTCTCATCTCAATTTTTTTCTTCCTATTACAATTTATATTTTATTTTCCTTGTGAGCTACCAATACTTCTTTCTAAAAGTTGTTTGTTGGATTATATCCCACAGTCTTTAAGAAATTTTGATTATCTCCTGTAGACTGATAGATTTTTTTCTTGACTTTTTCTTTTATACTTTCTGTGTTTAGATTCACAAATTAGAGTGTGCCCAAGACTCCAACAGAGTGCAGTTCATTGTACTATTATATTTTCTTTAAGCTTTAGCCTTCACTTTTTGCTCCTTTTGCTTGACATTACAGAGACAGAGCCATGCAAGTTTGGCTACCCATATTTCTATGTTAGATGGTTTTTGCCTAGTAGCAGATTAAAGGAAATAAGAACCCAAGGAATTTCTTTTCATCTTCCTCTGCCTTAAGGAGTACCTATGGTGGAGGCTGTGATTCTTTCACAATCCAATTCCTCCAATATTCCAGGTTTCAATAGACAATTCCATCTCAGTCTTGCTTTGGAGAACTTTTTCTGATTCCAGGCCTCACCAGATGGCCCCTTCCTAGGAATGGATGTAGCTTGTCAATATTGCCTATCTCTATATTGACTAACTACTTAGTGTTCTGCTACTTTTTCTACCATCACTTTGGTAACCAAGTCCCTGTATTAAGTCCCTCCATTTAGAAAACCTAGAGATGTTTTTGTTTCTTTTACTTCTTGACTTAGACCTGACAGATCAATTTAATTTTTCAAACTGGTTAGTTTGTACCTTCTGAACACATTATTAATTTCAGTGTTGTTGCAACCTTACATGCTTCTTTGTAGATTTACTTTGTTATTATTTCAATGGATATAGTACAAGAGGGCAAATAAGATGCCATTAGCTAAACATTACCATCATATATTTGTCCCTGGCTACACAATCAAGTATAATGTAACTATATACTAAGGCCATTGTTCTTTTCAGGTATCCATCCTCATTTACAAAGTAAAAACCATTGAAAACCATGTCTCACATTAGCACTGAGCTATATCCCAAGCCCCAAGGTCTACAGTTTTCACTGTTTTTAGGTCCAGTCACTTAATGCTATTCTTTTACAATGTGGTATTTCTGCAATGAGAAAAGTAATTAAGGTACAATTTGTGACACAATTTACTGAATTTGGCATGCTAGTTCTGAAGAAATTTGGTATGATGTTCGCAGAATTTAGAAATCACCAAGATCATCCTTGCTACTCATACCAACTGCAAATTTTGGTTCCCCAAGAAAACTCTTATGCTCAGTCATGAGTTAGAAAGACTCAAAGTACTCACTGGAAGCTATCATACTCACAGTTACACTTTATTTTAGGAAAAATATGCAAATTAAACTCAGCTTAGAGAAGAAATACTTGGGGCACATCCAGGAAAATTCCAAGTGTGTAGTTTCCAGTTTTCCTTTCCCTGTAGAATTATAAACAGTGTTGGTTTTTCTTGACAACAAAGTATGATGATTCACACAGACATATCACCCACACAGAAAGTACACCTGAGTGTTAAATAGCAGAGCTACTATAGCTCAGGTTATTGCTATGGTTCATTGCCAACACACAGCTAATATTTAATCTCCAGCCCTTTTAGAGGCCATTCTGATTGTAAATCACACTGTTAGGCTATCTAGAGTGGTTCAAGACCCTAGGGTAATCAAATAAGGTCTTATCAATGGGAAGAACATTGCAGAGCTTAAAGATTACCTCTTAGGAGCTGAGGACAGAGGAAAGGACTTTACTTGAATAAGTTGTTCAGATATCCAGAACTAATCTGGAGTTGAAAATATTTATAGAAGTTGTTCAAGTTAAACTTAATGAGTTTCCAGAGCCAGCTAATGGGGAAGGGGATCAGTAGACTTTATAATATGAGCACATGGATGACCTATGCTTTATAAACGACAAAATCATGCAGCACTGCAAGATTAAGATTCTAGTGGGCTTTTGTATCTTATCATATTAAAATACTGATAGTTATTCCTGATTGGAATCTTTTGCTGAACATTTGTGTTTGTATTTTTCCTCTTTGTAACAGTAATATAAAAATTAGAAGAAAATTAAATAGATAAGATGATTCATATATGTCCTATTTAAAATAGTTGTAAGAATAAATTTGTAGGCTAAGTGCTTGATGTAGACTTGAATTTTATCTTGATTATCAGGAAACAGCATGAAGTACAATTTTACCTGAAAGACAGAAGGAAACTATGAAGAAATTTAATTTCAAACTTGGTCTTAGTCCTGTGGTGAAAATGCCACTATCTAAATACTGGCAGGAACATTCTGGAGGGGGATGTACTGGCATTTTCCAAGGTGAGATAGAGTGGCCATTCCTGCTTTTGATTAGATTGTCTAGAACTATACTTATTTCTGTTCCTGTGCCTTTATAAATCTACATTTTTTTCAACAATATATTGATAAGTGTACAAATTCCAGCACATAATATGTTCCCAGATGAGAAAACGAAGATTTTTTGAATAATTGCAGTACAGTTTACATGGATAGAGCACCTTGATCTACACATGACTTGCCTGTGTCCTCTGTATCCCCCCCTGTTACAGCATGCTTATTGCTTATGTAACTTTTTTAAAAAATTGAGTTTATTGGTACATTTTAGGAATAACTTAAGATCACATTCATCATAGCGAATTTGTACCTTTACATAATATATCTCAATTCTTATTTTTTCCCATTCCCCTGTTCCACTTTCAATCTTTCCTCTAATATACATTAGCTTTGTTTCTTTTTTTCTTTCTTACCTTCAGTTTTTTTCTTTCCCTTCTTTATTTTCCCCAGCAACCTAGTTCCCCTTCCCCTTTGAACATTTCTTCCTATATCACAATATCTAGTATACATATTGGTCCTCATTTACACTTTCTCAAACCAGAAAAATGATTTGGTATTTATACATGTGTGTCCTAATTATTTCATTTATGAGTATGGCTTCAAGGTGTATCATTTAGGTATAAATGTCTCAAATTTATCTTTCTTTATGGCTAAATAGTACCCATTTTATTAAAAAAAAAACACATCTTTCTCTTTCACCAGATGAGCATGATACAATGATAGAAGATTCCTGATATGGTGTGATTTGGGAAGTAACAAAGATAAACTTTTCTCTCCAATTAATGTCTTACAGAGCTCAGTTCTTCCCTTCCTTCCCTACTCTCCAAACACATATGCATTTCACTGCACCCACAGTTTATTCAGGATATTGCTAGAAGTGAGGAGTGCAGGGGACTCTGTGCCTGGCTTTACATGTATTAGACTCTACTAGATTCCTCTTTAGTACAATAACTTGACAAGAGGACAAGAGGACAGTCAGTGAAGGTGATGTAATTTTTTTTTTTTTTTGAGACAGGGTCTCACTTTGTAGTTCAGGCTGGCTCTGAGCTCACTATGTAGCCCAGGCAAGCCTCGAACTCAGCAATCCTCTTGTCTCTGCCTCTCGAGTGCTGGGATTACAGGTGTGAGCCACCATGCCCGGCAAAGGTGATGTAATTTTTGAACTCTCAAAGGCTTAATAAAATTGAGTGTATTTCTCTGTCGTTGTGTCATCGT
>PVIC010043148.1:0-15541 GCA_004025085.1 Thryonomys swinderianus | reverse complement strand
ATGAGACCTTATCATGTCTATTTTATTTATTCCCTAGAAAACTCTGGGAAATATTTTGGTCGCAGTAGGTATTTGGTTCATTTCAGTCAGTAGGGGTTAAGTTGAAGGCCGATGCAAAACAATGAAAGGTCAGGAAAACATGGGTCATGTGTAGAAATATTTAGTATAGCTAAGGGGCAAATGATAAGGACAGCCCTGAACAGTTCTCCATCAACAAATAGATAACTTATTCTTAGAAAGACACAGGCTACCCAAACTAAGAAGAAATATACAATGAGAATAAATCTGTAACAAATGACTATATTGGACTAATATTTTTTTTTAAAAAAGCGATTCACAGAGAAACACCCACCCTAGACCCAGATGAATTTCCTTTTTTTTTTTTTTTTTTTGAGACAGTGGCTCACTTTGTAGTTCAGGCTGACTCTGAACTCACTGTGTAGTCCAGCCAAGCCTTGAATTTAGCAATCCTCCTGCCTCTGCCTCCAGAGTGCTGGGATTACAGGAGTGAGCCACCATGGCCGGCATTATGGTGTGTGGTACTGATTGCTGGTGGGCATGTGTCAGCATCCCTGGTATTGTTGTATGCTGTTACCAGGGATCAAACCAGGGACCTTGGGCTTGCTAGGCAGGTGCCAGAACCACTGAGCTAAATCTCCAGTCCATGGATTTCCTATGGAATTTTTTTTCCCCAGTATTGGAAATTGAACCTAAAAGACCTTTCGACTGTGTTACATCCCCAGTGCTTTTTAATTTTTTTTTTTTTGAAATGGGTCTTGCTGTGTAGTTCAGGCTGGCCTCAGACTCACTAGGTACCACAGGCTGGTCTTGAACTCATGGTGATCCTCCCGCCTCAGCCTACTGATTGAGAAAGGATCTTGCTATGTCACTAAACTACCTAGACTGAACTGAACTTTTGACCCTCCTGCCTCAGCCTCCCAGAGTGTTGGGATTACAGTATGCAACATTATGCCCAGCTTCCCATCAAATTCCAACAAAGATATGTACAGGTTACATTAAACCCACTGATGGAAAAATTCATACTTATCCTATCAGCGATAGACTGCTGAAGGTTGGGAAAGGAAAATGACAAGTCAGGGAGGATTAAGTTTCTCTTTCCAAACAAAGATGCTGGGGGCCCAGGATTTAGCTCAAGTGGTACCACGCCTACTTTGGAAGCACATGGCCTGAGTTTGAACCCCAGTACTCAAACAAAATAAACAAAGATGTTGATGAACTTCCGGGATCATGCACACCCCTAAATCAGGATAGAACCAAGTTGGGTTTGTATCTTCTGCATGTAAGTTCCATTCCATTTTTTGATCAGTGACTATAAGCCTATGAAGAAATCTAGTAGTTCACAGCAGAGATGGGGTATCAGTAACAGTCATAAATATCCTCATCTCTACTAAAGATATTATCAGAAGCCAGGTGTGATAGTGAACACTTTAAATTCCAGCTATTCAGAAGGCTGGGGCAGGAGGATTGCCACCTGAGCAGGTTGCACTAAAAAGCTCAAGTAACACTAAGAGGTACTAGCCCTGAATAGTTTCAGAGACTGACAGAGATCAGTGATCGCAGCCGAGACTGGTAGTGATGACTGGCATTGACTGATAACCATTGGCAACTGACAGACACTGATATAAACCTGTGGTGATTTTCAGAGAACTTCAGTGAGCAGTGGTAGCTGCTGGAAGTGCTCCAGAAGGCCCCTAAGGTGGCCGTAAGCCGCAACTATAGCATTATTCTATTTGTTCCTTTATTATGAAGAGTTGGTGGGGTGGCTAGGACTAAGAACTGAGGTGCCCAAACCCAGCACCACTAATGGCAAGGGAGCTGCATTGTGCCAGTTCATGATTTCTGTCCAAACTGAGCAAAAGAACTCTTGCCTGGTGGGTGACGCCAGTAGATGGATTGAATCAATGTTTGATGAGGGTACCAAGGCCATTCAATGGGGAGGGAATGTTCTTTTCAAAAAAACGATGCTGGGATAACTGGGTAACCAAAAGGAAAAGAATGAAGTGGGACCCTTACCTCACACCATATTCAAAAAGTAGTTCAAAAATGGATCACAGAAATAAATGTAAAAAGAGCTAGGGATTTAGCTCAGGGTTCCGGCATCTGCCTGGCAAATGAAAGGTCTCCAGTTTGATCCCTGGCAACATATACCATATTTCTGGATGTGGTGGCTCATGCCTGTAATCCAAGCACACCAGAAGCAGAGGAAGGAGGATTGCCATGAGTTCGAGGCCAGCCTGGGGTACATAGTGATTTCAGGGCTAGTCTGAACTACAAAACAAGACCTTGTCTAAAAACTAAAAAAAAAAAAAAGGGGGGGGGAGTGTTATTTCTTCATGATCTTGGATTTGGCAAAGAATTCTTAGATACAATACAACAGCATGAACAACAAAAGAAAAAATATATAAATTGGCTTCATCAAATAAAAAACTGTTGTGTTTGAAGGATACCTTATAGGTCTTATTAAACCTTCTGTGCTGGTTTCTTCTAACATGGAGCCAGTATGGAAGGAAAGGTAGCCACAAAGTTACTGCCAGTAGAGGGTAGAAGTCTAGATGGGCACTGGACTTTCTCAGCCTCCTACTTATAAATTAAACCTAGGAATCACTTTGTGTTGCATAAGTTTGAATAATTTTTTTTTTTGAGATAGGGTCTTGCTTTGTAATTCTGGCTGGCCCTGAGCTCACTATGTAACCCAGGCAAGCCTTGAACTCAGCAATCCTCCTGCCTCTGCCTCCTGAGTGCTGGGTTTACAAACATAAGCCACCATGCCTGGCATTGTGGTGTGTGGTACTGGTTGTTGGTGGGTGAGTCACCACACCTGGTATTGTTGTATGTGGTTACCAGGGATCAAACCAGGAAGCTTGTGCTTGCTAGGCAGTTGCTGGAAGCACTGCGCTAAATCTCTAGCCCCAAATTTGAATAATTCTTTACAAAAAGATACTTAATATCTGCTTTATGTAAACTATTGTGTTGTGTAGATTGTAAAATGAGCCATGTTATCAAATCACAGGTAATGTTCCATCTCAAAAAACATTCCATTTATTTTTATTTAAAGACCTATTATTAGTCTGAGTGGCACATGTCTGTAATCCTAGCACTAGAGAGGCTGAGGCAGGAGGATTGCCACAAGTTCAAGGCTAGCCTGAGGTACATAGTAAAACCCTATCTCTCTCAAAAGAGAGAGAGAGATCATTTATTAACTTTATGCTGTTCTTTTAGAGAAATTGTCTGTTTCCACATGATGTTTCATTTAATTTTCTACTGGAGTGCTTGCCTTGTTCTAAATCTTCCTTTGATGCATGATTCCATTGACATAACTGCCAGTGGAAGATGTTCATTTTATTTAAGTAGTTGCTGCAAAGCGGAGTTCTCCAAGAGGATTTCCTAAATTGCCTTATAGATATGTTCAAGGACCTGCCAAGTGTTAGGCAGATACCATATATAAAGTTATATCATTTAGACTGTCAAAATGCCATATAAGTAATTGGTATTTTGCTTTCCTAGTTCCAAGTTAAGACTCAAAAGGGACTAATTCTAACAGTTTTGGGTAGCATTATTGTTGTTGTCAAAATGATGTTAAAACACCCTTTTCTTTTTACAGAAAGCTATATTTGCACATTTAGAACAAACTTGACAAGCAAAACTACCCTGAAAAACACTTAAAATTCGACCATTGGAGACTTTATAATGTGATATGTAAGCCACATATCACATAACGTGATTTCAGATCTTTCTGTGGAATATATATATATATATGTAAATATAAGTATATATAAGTAAAAATATTTATATATATGTATATATATTAATAACAAAGCTGCTTTGGTCCTTCTACAGTATTTAACACAGAACTTAAGGCTCTTAGGCTTTTTGGGAGTTTGTGTTATTAATCTTTTTAAAAATAATGTTAACATTTTGGGCTTATGTAGGTGTAAGCTTTCAGACTTCATTCATTTTAAATTGTTCTACTTTGTTAGAAAGAGGCTTTGAACCGGAGAAAGAATTTAACAATCATTTCAGGGCAAAAGTGAAAGACATAAAGTTGCAAGACTGGTTGATTTCTAAAAGAGTGTGGTTATTTCTTGGCTAGTTACCCTGTATAGATAGGAAAATTATATTAGCTATGAGCAGTAAGTCATGTTTATGAAGCCTTCTAAGAGTTCTCTATCCCTCTTCCCCTCTTCCTGTTCTTCCTCCTCCTTTTTTCAGTACTAAGGATTAAACCCAGGTCCTCTGTATTAAGCTACAGCCCTAGACCTTTTTAAATTTTGGGGCAGGTTTTCATGAAGTCACTAAATTGCACTGGTTGGGTTTAAATTTGCAATGCTCCTGCCTCAGCCTCCCATAGTGCTGGAATTATAAGTATGCTCTGCTACGCCCATCTCTGTAGCCTTTTTTTTTTTTTTTTTTTTTTTTTGAGACAGGGTCTTGCTTTGTAGTTCAGGCTGGCCCTCAGCTCACTATGTAGCCTAGGCAAGCCTCGAACTCAGCAATCCTCCTGTCTCTGCCTCCCGAGTGCTGGGATTACAGGCGTGAGCCACCACGCCCGGCCGTAGTGTGTATTTTTTATGGAAAACACACTAAAGCACTCAAGTGTTAGAATTGTTTCCATCTGTTTAGGATTGTTTCTAGTAAATGAGTACTTTTCTGAAATGAATCATTATCCACTCTATTAATATATTAAGAGAAACTTTACTAGAAATTAGTTGGAGTGGAAACATTTTTCTCTTACAGACTTATTATAGACTTATTCATGTCTGAGATGACACAGCTGCTTTTATTGCCAAGCAGGCTGCACTAATATTTAAGAAAGATTGAAGTAGGATATTGAAAATAGTATCCACCAGCAGGAAGTCTAGGTGTTCACACTGAAGTCTCATCTCAGGCTCTATCCTGTTCTTCCCTGACTATAATGGTATTATCTAAGTACCAAGATATTATGGCTGGTTTCTAGATGTTCCCCCTAAAGCCTCCTGTGCTCATAGGTGAGACTTTTTAGAAGTGACTGGGTCTAGAATGTGTGATGCTGGGACTGATTCATGGTGCAGTGCTAGGATCAAGGGTGTGAGTGCTACTGCCTAGCCTAGATAAAACACAAGGGACAGAAAGAGGCTTGCTATTTGTCAGTTGCTTGCTTTTGCTATCTTCTGCCTTCCATAAACTGTTTCTCTGTGATACTCCTCTGTGGTGCCCCCCGCCTTAGAACCAGCCACCTATGAACTGAAATGTCTATAAACTGCGTCCTGAATAAACCTTCCCTCCTTTAACTTTGGGTCTCAGATATCTTGTCTGAGCAATGAAAAAAGTAACTAAGACCCAAATAGTGGTTTTGTTACATAAACCTTGCAGAAGAGCCCTGCTGATGGAGAGCTTGGTCAGAGTCACCTCTCCTTCTGGAAGAGTGCTAAGTACATGCTGAACCCCCCCCACACACACACACACTCACCCTGTCCTTAGTAAGGCAGGCATATGCAGTACAGTTGTGTGTACTTTTCACTCTATAATTAACTACAGTCCTGCTGAGTTATTTCTAAAGGGTCAAGTGTCACTAGGAGTAGCTAGCCATGAAATCTCACAAGAACACATTTTCTTAGGCAAAAGGATGATAGTTTGTATAATTATTCCAGTGCAATGCTAAGCACTTTAAACAGGTACATCATTTTACAATTCTTCTCCCTTCCCTCACGCTCCCTACAAGAAGTGTGAAGGCAATGTGCTTCAGCTTCAGGGAACACAGGTCATCAATTGTGGGTGCTAAATCATCTAATTTCATTTTTAATCACAAGAGCTTACACCAGCCAATGAGATGACTGTGAATACAATATGTCAGACATGAAGATATCCAATGGCAGTGGCTTCATGTCATTTTTTTTTTTTTGAGACAGCATCTCGCTTTGTAGTTCGAGCTGGCTCTGAGCTCACTATGTAGCCTAGGCAAGCTTTGAACTCAGCAATCCTCCTGTCTCTGCCTCCCGAGTGCTGGGATTACAAGCATGAGCCACCACGCCCGGCACCGTGGTATGTGGTATTGATTGTTGGTGGGCGTGAGTCTCCATGCCCAGCATTGTATGTGGTTTACGGGGATCGAACTCAGGACCTTGCACTTGTGAGGCAGGCGCTGGAACCACTGAGCTAACCCTCCGGCCCTTCATGTCATTTTTCATTATGTCTGAGATATATGTTAGAAGATTTTCCCTCTCAGTGTCTTTCAGATACCCGAAGAGAACTCTAAAATACCAATCTCCATTTCCCTGTGGCATGCCTGCACTTCTAAACATCACCAGCTACATGCGGATGTTAGGTCAGGTGTCTAGAGTAATTCACAGGCTTCCTGTGCACAGTGCTTTAAAGGCAGTTTGAAATGAGGGACACTTAATGATTTTAGCCATTCCTACTTTCTGACAATAAATTCACCTAAAAAAATTTCGGTATTCTCTCCTGTCACTTCTCGCCACTTGCTCTTCACCAAGGGATTCCGGACTGTGCTGCGTATTCCCCTGTGTTCACCAGTCAGCTTGCTGTCACCTCCACTGGGGTCAGACTGGGGGGCCAGAGAAAAACACCCCGAAGTGATGATCTCCAAGATCCACCCTCCCCGACAGGTTTACAGCACAGACAGCCACACCGGAGAAAGGGCCGAGCGTCCCCACAGCCGCGGGAGCCCTGGGCCGACCTAGCCTCCTGCTTTAGTCCGGCGAGAGCTCCGGAGTTAAGGCTTCGGCCGCTCAGCATGTCGCCGCGCGTCCGAGCGCGCCCCCTGCAGGGGAGGAGGAGGAGGAGGAGGAGGCGCCGGGCACGTGAGCTCCCAGACCCGCCACAGCCCTCCGGCCTCAGTTCCGAGCGGGGTGGGGGCGGGGCCTCCGGGCGGAAGTGGGCGGGGCCTAAATCGGCGGGTCGCGGGAGGGAAACTCCCCTTTTCCTCGCGTGCCTTCCTTTCTCGCGCGCCAAGTGTGGTGACCGTCCTGAGAGTGGGCGGTCAGGTTAGTTTCTGTTTTCCTTTTCCCAGACCGGCCGTTACTTGGAGATACGGAAGTGGCGGGCCAGGCCCTGGCGTCAGCGTCCCCGCCCCAAGCCGGCTCCTAGGCGGCCAGGGCGAAGCGCTGGGCGGCGTGCGCGGCCCGGTGGCCGGAAGTGGCCCCCCATCCCGCCGTCCCGTATTTCCAGCGCCGAGGCGGTACAGGACAAAGTGCGAGCGCACTGAGGTCAGGATGGATCGCTCAAATGCTCGTGGACCCCAGGAACTAAGAATGTCCTTCTGGTTAACGAGTTAACTGCCTTTTCTTTCGGTTTTTGTGCTGTCCTTGTTGATTTGATTTGTTTTTCTTTTCAAATAGAAAACCAGACTCTGGAAATATGCTGGATGTGTGGTTAGTGTAGTCTGTGAGTTACAGGGCGCCAAGGGAAGCAAGGACAAGATTCTGTCTCCCTCCTAATGGTTACCTGCCTGACTTGGCTCCATTCTTGGCTCCTTACAAAGGATTTTTTTTTTTTTTGAGAAGACACATTTTTTTTTAAGTGTTATAATATCGTCATAACTGAATCTCTCCACTTTTAGTTCAATTTATCTTCACTGATTCTTCTTTTTTTTTGAGACAGGGTCTCACTTTGTAGTTCAGGCTGGCCCTCAGCTCACTATGTAGCCCAGGCAAGCCTCGAACTCAGCAATCCTCCTGTCTCTGCCTCCCGAGTGCTGGGACTACAGGCGTGAGCCACCACGCCCGGTACTGTAGTATGTGGTATTGATTGCTGGTGGGCGTGAGTCACCATGCCCGGCATTGTATGTGGTTACCAGGGATTGAACTCAGGACCTTGCTCTTGCGAGGCAGGCGCTGGAACCACTGAGCTAACCCTCCGGCCCTTCACTGTATCTTCTATTCCAGTGCTAGACCGCAATCGGAGAAACAAGAGGGTGGGCACATAGCTCAGTTGGTAGAGCGCATGCCTAGTGTGGCAACCTCCTGCGCTGGATGTCCAGCACCTCTTTTGAAAACAAAAGAAAGAAAATAACCGTAAGTGTAATCCTTTCACGAGAGAAAACAAGAAGAACAAAAAGCTGTACAATTGCCTATGTAAAGTAATTGCCACATATGTTTGGTTTAGTTAACTAACTTAAATGGTAGTCCTTGGAGAAACAAGACAGATGTGACACAGACACTGTAATGGGGACAATGACTGGAAAGCAGCTATGATTCAGTATTATAAACTTAACAATGAAAGCCTGTACTAGACCCAAAAGTAGTACGGGTGGAAGAGTGACTAATGCTACAGGATATTGGAAATAGGAGTTTTAAAAGATTTCATCTAGGAATGATATCCATTTGGGAGGAAAATTTAAATATAAACAAATGTATAGAAAAAGAAAGCTCATGAAATAAAGGGGGTAATGCTAATGACAAAAGAATAAAGAGTGAAGTGTAAAGAAGTGCAGAATTTCCTCAATTTCAAATTGTCCAGAAAAAGAGTTGAAAGATGAGGTGGAAAGGAGAAATCCTTTTACTCCTATCATACTATATAAATAAAAATAATGACCCTCCATAGTTCTTACTCCAGGAAAGACCATTGTATTTTTGTTTTTTGCTGTACCTGGGATCACACTCAGGCCCTTGTGCTTCCAAGGTAGGCACGGTAACACTTGAGCTAAATCCCTGACCCCAAGAAAGACTGTTGTAATATTGGTGTATTTTCCTCCATGCTATGTATTTATAACTGACTCTTCCCTCTGTGGATATAGGGCCTTGAGCATACTAAGTGTGTTCTTTATCTACAACTCCTGCCCCTGACATTTTTTTCCATAGCAAGGGACTCTCTTACCTAGGCATAGAAATTGCTTGACTGTGCTGACTTTGGATATATGTGTTACCTGGGCTAGAATGTAAGGTCCGCCACTTCTTAGTTCTAACATTTTGAGAAGCTTTTGTTTGTTTGTTTACTCCAGCTTCTCCCTTTGTAAAATAGGGCTATATCTAAACCCACTGTCAATTGAGACTTTAAATGTGAGAGAACTTTTTGTGCATAGAAAAGAACTCATGTTACGTATGTCTTAATTTATTATGGTTGTAAATTTTAAGCCTAGTGTTTTAATTTCTCAAATATATTTATAAATCTATTAGTGTCATGTTAAAAAAAACTTTCACTTTTTTTTTTGAGACAGGGTCTTGCTTTGCAGTTCAGGCCAGCCCTGAGCTCACTATGTAGCCTAGGCAAGCCTTGAACTCAGCAATCCTCCTGTTTCTGCCTCCTGAGTGCTGGCATTATAGGCGTGAGCCACCACACCCGGCTCTAACTTCTTTTTTGATTAATCCTGAGCTTATTGGGATATTCAACTTCACATTTAAACACTATAAATGTAATAGAATTTTCTTAAGTATTGCGTATTAAAGACACAAAAGCAAGAGATCAGACAAATTAAATTCTCTTCATAGTTAACATCAATTACAAGCTTCATTTATTACATTTTCTTGAGATTCATACATGACTGTTCTGACTGTCGAGGATATTTCATAACTGTAACAAGGCAGATTTTATTCTATTAACCACCTTAGCCCATTCTCAGCCCAGTGCTGTGCTGATCACTTAGCCTGTTCTTTGAGGAGTATTCAAGACAACTGAAGTGGGGCCGGAGAGTTAGCTCAGTGGTTCCAGCGCCTGCCTAGCAAGTGCAGGTTACCTGGTTGGATCCCAGTAACCATGTACAGCAATACCGGGTGTGGTGACTCATGCCCACCAGCAATCAGTACCACATGCCACAGTATCAGGGGTGGTGGCTCATTCCTGTAATCCCAGCACTTGGGAGGCAGAGGCTGGAGGATTGCTGAGTTTGAGGCTTGCCTGGGCTACATAGTGAGTGAACTGAAACAGCTTTAGTCTCGCATATGGATGTGTTAGCTTTCCATCATTGTGACAAAAAAAATAGATGAAAAGTTTTTATTTTTGGCTCACAGTTTCAGAGGTTTCAATTTGCAGTTTTTTCTTCTCCTTTCCTCCTTCATAATATACATATATACACATATGTATATATACATGTGTGTATATATATACACACATATCTCATACATATACATACACACACACACACACACACACACACACACATATATATATATATGAGATATACTGGGGATCGAACTTGTGACCTTGTACTTGCAAGCAAGTACTATAACTACTGAGCTGAATCCATGGCCCTTTTTGTAGTTTTGAGACAGTGTCACTATGTAGTCTGGGCTGGCCTCAAACTCATGACAGTCCTCATGAGTGACATGCACCACCACACCTGGCAGTCTATAGTTTCTTGACTGTTGCTTTGGGCCTCTGGTAGCACTGAATCTCTTGGAGAAACATGTAGGAGACTAGGACTGTCACCTCATGACAGCTGGGAATGAAAGAGAAAAGGAGGGGCCAGAGTCTTAATTTCCCCTTGTAGGGCATGTGCTCAGTGGTCTAACTTCCTGTCACTAGGCCTCTACTACCTCTCAATAGCAGGAGCTGAGGACCAAGCCTTTAACACGTGTCTTTTTTTTTTTTAGTATATGTGCTGCTGAAGGAAGCACTAACATGTGAATCTTTAGTGGACATTCCTAAATTCATTTAGGGATAACCACCCAGACTGCTGAGCTTTAAATTCTGGCTATTGCCGGGCTTGGTGGCTCAAGCCTGTAATCCCAGCACTCAGGAGGCAGAGGCAGGAGGATTGCTAAGTTTGAGGCTTGCCTGGGCTACATGGTGAGCTCAGGGCCAGCCTGAACTACAAAGCGAGACCCTGTCTCAAAAAAAAAAAAAAAAATTCTGACTATGCCACTAATTGTCACATTAATTATGTGACTTTGGGCAGGTCATGCGATTTGGCCTCAGTTTCATCCTCTGAAAATGGGGATAGCAACAGTATCACAGAGTTTGAGCTTTCCCTGACTTAGTATCTGGCAGACACTTTTAAGCGTGGGAGTCTGGGCTCCTAACTGATCCCCTTTTGGTGTTCAGGAAAACTCCAACGGGACTACTCTTATTGGTCATATCCTATGGATTTCAGTTAAAAATCAGTCAAAAATGTCATATTTTCTTAACCTGCGCATCTTCAAAACATCTAACATTTAAATATAGAGAATGCATACACAGGAGCCCAGTGAGATAAAAATTTATTATTATGTTTTGGTAAACTTAACTAATACAAAGTATCATTAAAATGACATTAGTTTTTTCATCATTGTCATTTGGGGTTGTATTCATTTTCCAGTGGAAGGGAAGATATTTATTTTGGGACTGTTAATCTGATGTTAGGTGATAGGTTGTCAGTTAAGGATTTGAGATTAGGGCTGGATTTAAGGTTATTGGTCAAAGATTCCTATTGTGGGAGGAAGAGCAGACATGCGCCCTGGGAATCCCACCTGTTCTGCTGGATAACACATTGCACCCCTGTAACAGCTGGGGTCTGCCTTCCATTTAGTGGAAGCTCAACCCATGCATTCAGCTGGGATTTATTTTCATGACTTAGGGCATTGCCACTCTAAAGATAGGAATCCTACAGCTTTTATCATCACCTCATTTTTACGATAACTGCTTTCAGTTTTTCTCTGCTTAAGAGGCTAGAATGCTGCCCTTCCCACTGGAGAGGCTGGCTAATCTATTTGCTTATTTAAAATTAATTAAATTCTTCACCCCCTTTATATTTTCTTGACTCACAAACAGATTAGTAACATAGGATTTTGATAAACCTTAAATGAAATTTCATGAATCACACAGGCATTTAAAAGTGATAAATATTTCCAAAGGACCCTGTAACTTGCCAATTTTATAATACTGTCAACAGTATGTTGGAAAAGTGATGAGGAACATGACTAGAATTCCTCACACAACAGAGAGGACCACTCCAGGCAGGAGGAGTCACATTATCCAGTCACTAAACTGCTTCAGGAGGTCATAGGTTGTATCTAGCACTATTACTCTCTTTAAATCAGGTATCTACTAGAACTAAATGTGGATCAGGGACTTAGGGAAGTTAGGATCTGTAGCTTTAGATTACAAAAGCAAGGACCGGGCTGGGGATTTAGCTCAAGTGGTACCATGCCAACCTTGGATGCACTAAGGGCCTGAGTTTGATCCCTGGTACCACACACACACACACACACACAAAAACAAACCAAAGACCACATTGCAAATATGGTTTTGGGATCTGCTTTCCCTTTTACATTTTCAAACAAGCTGTAAACATGTTTTTACATCTATAAACTTCTAATTAATGACAATAATATGTGAAACCACTCATTTATGTAAGCTATGCTGTTTATTGAACATTTAGGTTGTTTGACAAAAAAACACCACAAAGAAATATCCTTGTAGCTAGATGTTTGCTTGTATCTTTAATCATTTTCCTAGGGTAAATTCCCAGAAGTGGAACTGCTGGTTCAACAGACACATATGCTTTTAGAGCTGGGGTTTGTATTTCAGATTGTCTTTCACAAATCTCCCATGTGTCACTCTATGGCCAGTAGCTGAGCATGAGAAAAGATAAGGTGCTGTTACTTTTTTTCTTTTTCTTTAAAAATACAGGGTCTTGGGCCGGAGGGTTAGCTCAGTGGTTCCAGCACCTGCCTTGCAAGCTCAAAGTCCTGAGTTCGATCCCTGGTAACCACATACAATGCTGGGCGTGGAGACTCATGCCCACCAGCAATCAATACCACATACCATGGTGCCGGGCGTGGTGGCTCACACCTGTAATTCCAGCACTCGGGAGGCAGAGGCAGGAGGATTGCTGAGTTCGAGGCTTGCCTGGGCTACATAGTGAGCTCAGAGCCAGTCTGAACTACAAAGCAAGACCCTGTCTCAAAAAAAAAAAACAAAAAAAAAAAACAGGGTCTTGCTTTGTAGTTCAGGCCAGCCTTGACTCATTATGTAGCTCAGGCTGGCCTGAAACTCATGGTGATCTTCCTACCTCAGCCTCCTGAGTTGCTGGGATTACATGCATTTGCTACCATGCCTGACATGGTGCTGTTACTTTTAAAACTATCCTCCTGATTACGTTTAAGACTTGGTGGTAGGTTCATTTTTTATTTTTTATCTTTAATTAATTGACCTTTGTGATGCTGTATAGGGAACTCAGGGCCTTGTGCTTAGTGGACAAATGTTCTGTTGCTGAATTACACCTCCAGCTCCCCTTTAAAATTTTTTTTTTATGTGTGTGTGGGGATCAAACTCAGGTCCTCTCACTTGCCAGAAAGGTGCTGTGCTGCTGACCCCAGCCCACCTTCCCTTTTTAGAAAAGTTTTTTGAGATAGAGTTTTGCTGTGTAGTTCAAGCTGACACTGAGCACACTTGAACTCTCTGTGTAGCCCAGGCTGACCTCAAACTGATGATCCTCAGCTTCCCATATGCTGGGAGTACAGGTGTCCATTATCATGCCTGGCTTCTAGTCCTCTTTTAATTTTTTTTTTTTTTTGAGACAGGGTCTCGCTTTGTAGCTCAGGCTGGCTCTGAGCTCACTATGTAGCCCAGGCAAGCCTGGAACTCAGCAATCCTCCTGTCTCTGCCTCCCGAGTGCTGGGATGACAGGTGTGAACCACCACGCCCGGCACTTCCTAGTCCTCTTTTTAAATACTGTATTTATTTTTTCCTGATTGTGAAGATAATATATGAATTGTAAACATTTATATGTTAAGAAATGTGTAATATAGAAAGTGAATGTTCTCATATGATTCCCATTATTTAGAGAGCAAAAAAGTATTTATGTGGCTTTTTGGGTTTTGTTCTTTTGCAGTACCAGAGATTGAGCTCAGGCACTTCTGATTTCAAGGTAGGCACAGTACCACTTGAGCTAAATCCCTAGTCCTGGAGTATTTATCTGAAACATTAGGCAAATTGTGTGACAGCTTTTTCCTATGATTATAAGACTATATCTTAATACCCTGCAACTTGCTTTTCTCAATTAATAATACATGTTGGATACATTTCTGTTCAACTATAATTAGAACTACTGGTATCTCACTTTTTTCTCCCCTTCCTTCTCTGATTTTATTGCCCAATTTCTTTTTCTTTCTTAATTAACCATTTATGTTCTTTTTTTCTGTTTTCTTTTTTCTTTTTTTTTTTTGAGATAGGGTCTCACTATATAGTTCAGCTTGGCCTTGAACTCACTATGTACCTCAGGCTGGCCTTGAGTGCTAGGATCACAGACAACCATCTATATTCTTAGCTCAGTTTAAAAATTATATAATTAGTTGGGTGTGGTAGTGTATGCCTATAATGCCAGCATTTAGGAGGCTGAGGCAGGAAGATCATGGCAAATTAAGGCTAGCCTGGACTACATAGTGAGTCCAAGGCCAACATGGACAACATAACAAGATCCTATCCCCCCAACACCAAAATATATTTAAAAAACTGTATAATTGTATGTTAACATTGTCTTATGGCTTATGTTGACTATGTATACATTGCAGATATTGCCCTTTTGAAAATTTATGACAGATATATTCATTCACTTTGTTTTGTGAACTATCTTTTTATGTTGTTTTTCTTTTTTCTTTTTAGTTTTTTGAGATAGAGTCTGGCTTTGTAGTTCACACTGGCCCTGAACTCACTGTGTAACCCAGGCTAGCCTTGAACTCCCAGCAATCCTCCTGCCTCTCCCCCCAGTGCTGGGATTACAGGTGTGAGCCACCATGCTTGGCTGTATATTGTTTTCTAAAATGTTACTGTGCACTTTTTTTTTTTTTGGTTTTGGTTTTTTGAGACAGGGTCTCATTTTGTAGTTCAGGCTGGCCCTGAACTCACTATGTAGCCCAGGCAAGCCTTGAACTCCCAGCAATCCTTCTGCCTCTGCCTCTGCCTCTGCCTCTGCCTCTGCCTCTGCCTCTGCCTCTGCCTCCTGAGTGCTGGGATTACAGGCATGAGCCACCATCCCTGTCATTTTTATGCATTTTGAGCAGGTGCATTTGTTTTTCTGATTCTCTTAGCTACATCCATTTTCTTTCTCCTTCTGCTGCACATGTCAGAGTTACTGATAAAACTAAACAGCAGCTGACCTTAGACTAGAGTTTGCTGAATCTTTTAAAAAATATTACATTAATATATAGTTGATCTTAATTACTGAAATTTTGTTGGCCTTTTATATTCTGTGCTCAAATAAGTGCTTCACTTGCCTCACCAAATCCTCGCACTGTATAAAGCATCAGAATTCTGTGTCCAAGCCTGTGCAAGCTGTGAAACTTCTATGGTGTTCAGTTAGGTGGGCCAGCCTGAAAAAGCAGCCTGTCAAATGTTCAACAGCAACTAAGACACAGAATTATATGAATCTGATCATTGCTTAATTCTCTTTTGCTTTGCTCTTATAAGATGGCTTGCCATCTAAAGCTCATCATCAGTGAAATGGTAACAATATTTGATGGTATATTTTGGCACAATGAATGTATGTTAATAATATGAAGCATGAGGCTGGAGATTTAGCTCAGTGGTTCTGGCACCTGCCTTGCAAGTGCAAGGACCTGAGTTCAATTCCTGATAACCACATACAACAATGCTGGGCGTGGTGACTCAT
>PVIC010043147.1:0-15526 GCA_004025085.1 Thryonomys swinderianus | reverse complement strand
CTTGTAGTAGGTGCATATCTGCCTTAACATAGTTCATATTTTCAAGGATTTAATGGAACAAAGAATATTGTATATACGAAGAAATTGAGGCTCAGAGAGGTTAAGTGACTTGAACTGGTCACATAAGTCTGACTTTGGATCTAGTTATGTGTGCTTCTATAGCTTTGGTTCTTTCTGTCATGTACCTGCATATGGTACATCTAGGTCACCTTTGGAGTGACTGGCAGTGACAAGGAAATGGAATCCTCCTAACACCAGAAAGTATAGTGTTGGTCTTAGAATCTGTGTATATTGGTCTGGTAGTCTGTGTATATAGTGCAACTGATACTCCTGAGAGTAATTGCTGCACTGAGAAAGAGGGTAAGAAACTCATTGTAAGTGTCCTTCTGGGAGTTGAGGAAGATTCTGATTTATTTATTGCTATGGCAGTAAGTCACCTGTACAAGGAGATTTTGCTGTGTGCTGCATCCTGCTTGGGTGACCTATGAGTAAGGCTTTTGGATAAGTTACGAGTGTGTATGCTGAGGACAAAGGAAAACCAGGGAATGAGATGGTAGTAGGCTTTCTTGTCGAGGAAAACCACTTTATAATACAGGAGAAGCTCTTGAGGTCTCTTCACATGACCAAGTCATGGGGGTGATGTTACTGTGCTGCCAGAAAGCATGTCAGCAAAGGCAGACCTGTGTGCTTCTGAACGCTATCATGTAACAAGAGATTATTGAGATCTTACACAGGTCCTCTCATTTATCCTCATAACAGCACCATTTAAAAAGGCAGAAGGAAGTTAGCTTGGACTTATGGAG
The DNA here is from genome assembly GCA_004025085.1 of Thryonomys swinderianus. Taxonomy (NCBI): domain Eukaryota; kingdom Metazoa; phylum Chordata; class Mammalia; order Rodentia; family Thryonomyidae; genus Thryonomys; species Thryonomys swinderianus. The sequence continues at coordinate 14,723 of PVIC010043147.1, read as the reverse complement.
TCCCGTGCTCACCAGGAATCAGTGATATTTTCTAACAAATCAATTTTTCAGGCGTGTGTGAAGTAATTTAATTAAAAGCAGTGCAAACCTGTGAAATATGTACATAAAAAGTTGAACTGTTATTTCTATGAAAGTCAAGTGGAAGGATCTACCAAGATATAATAGCTTTTTTAAAAAAACGTTGTTGAGGGCTGGGATTTAGCTCACTGGCTCTGGTGCCTGTCTCACACACACAAGGTCACAGATTTGATACTCGGTACCTAAAAACAAAATATTCTCAAAAAAAGTTGCTGTTGAATTAAGTATGAGCAAGATCATGCTTTCTCTGTTCTGTGCCTGTTGCTACTAATTACTTCTAATCTTTTCTCATATTTTCTTCCTTCAAATATATCCTCCAAGACCTGGTTTAACTGTAACCTTCCTTTAGCGACCTCTGATAGCCTGAATTTTACCAGTTCTGCCACTCACTGGTAACCTTTGGCTTCATCTCTCTGACAGAATCTGTCTCTATAGAACAAATGTAATGAAATTTATTTACCTTACAGGATTATTAGGAGGATTCAGTGAGGTAGTGTTTGTGAAGTTATCTGGGCCTTAGTAGGGACTCAATAAGTATCAGTAATTACAGGGTGCTCAGTCGTGTTAGGGGTGGAAACAGAGGAACGAGACAGCTTGTTCCCTAAGAAGCTGCAGACAAATGCCTAATTGTCTGCCTACCTTCAGCTCCACTTGCTCTGACTGAAGTGAGCAGGAGCAGGTTTCACAAGTGTAAATGGAAACCTTTCCCATGTTTCTAGACCCTGACGCCATTATGCCATCCAAGTTCTCATCATTTGATGGACTCACCCCGAAGGCCCAAACAGCACCAGCTCAGAGCCTTTTCAGAGACAGTTTTCTTATTCTTGTCACCAGGAGATTTGTCCTGAAGCTGGAAGGGACCGTGGGAGAAGCTTCAAGGGGAACGCCTGCTGACGCATGGGGGCCACTGGAGCAGGCTCTAGAATTTCTTCACTCCGGGTTCAATTCATGACTGTCCTATTCACTGGCTGTTTGACCTTGGGGAAATTACATGGAGTCAACATCAGTTTTCCTCATCAAAAAATGGAGATAATAATTGTCACTTATAACAGTGTAAGAGCAGATGAGACAAAATATCAAGTGTCATGCATGATGCTTGGCAATTAGTAAACAACTACTAAATTTTGCTCACCTAATATTGTGGACATGTAGGTAGACAGGAATGTGGCAGGCTACGGGATAAGAAATTACAACAGGCCTCCCCCTAGGCTTTCTCTGTGCCATTGTAGCCCCTTGGTCTAAGCGGCCCCTTGGTCTGATCCTGTACATGGTCTCTTCTCAGTCTTTTAGTAGAAAGACTAATAATCAACCTCAGAATCCATTATTTATATGCAGGGTTATCTTCTTTTTTTTGGAATCCAGAATCAGACTTGGTCTTTGTGCTTGTGAGGAAGCTGCTATGCTGCTGAGCTGTATCTGGTCCTATGCAGTGTTGTCTTGAGGGAGGTAACAATGTCTGGAACCTCATTTGCTTTGCATCATACAGACGCAGGTGTGTGCACCTTACACGGGACAAAAGGAACAGAAACAATGAAAACATTTAAGGCAGTGCTGATACATGGTACTCAGGAAGTCAAGGGGTTGTAGCTAGTAAAAGTATAACAGATTTCTTATGTGACAGATGGGTTAATTAACTGAAAAGTTGATTATATGAGGGAATCTTTGTATACATGTGTGCTGAAAAGTTGCTTATATCTGGGAATCTTTGTATATATGTACGTGTGTGTGTGTGTGTGTTGATGGGGCTCGAACCCAGGGCCTTGTGCATGCTAGGCAAGCACTCTACCATCAGTTTTTCACCCCCTGCTCATAGATCAGGGAATCTTAGCCAAGCAATCATTCTTCCCTTTGCCATGCTCTGTCAATACCTGTTAATTTCATCTCCATCGACAGACAAAAGGCACCCACCTACAAAGGAGTTCCAAATGGAATGTTTGGTCTGCAAACTTGCAGGCTTTCCTGTGCACAGAGCCCAGATAAGTGATCACAGAGTGGGGGTGCCACCCACCATGACCGCAGAAGAGGAAGATGTGGAGAACAGTGAAGTGGGGGAGTGCAGGGGAGGCCAAGCTGGAGGGAAGAGGAACTCCAAAGTGGGAAGTGCTTTGGTGACCAGCTATCTCCCAGGCTACTGTTGGGGGTGGACTAGCAACTGCCTGTAGAATTCGGCTGCTCCCGAGCGTTGGGTTTGGAAGCATCTCTTTGGCGCAAGAGTTGGCTTTGGCCTACTTTGTATCCCCTTTTGATGGGGATCTTTTGTATGCTAGCAACACCAACTCTTACCAACCCCAGAATCTAAGGTGAGAGGATATGGCCTCTTAGTGAGGTTATGGTACCCAAAAGGAAACCTTTACTTTCTTGCCACGGTGAAACTGAGTAGAACCATTTGACCTTGCCTGTCTCTTGGGGTGATGGAGGAGCACTCTCACCCTGTTGTACAATTCCAAGCTGCAGGCTCTGAGAACTTGGAACTCTGAGTTCCAAACTGGTGACTAACCCCACTGTGACCTGCAACCATACGGTCAGGGCAGAGTCCACCTGCCCAAGATGATGTTCATATTTTAATTAGATGCACACTTCTGATTTAGTTGTTCTTGCAGCTTATAATTAGACCCTGTTGTCAGGAAGAAAAAACTGAGAGCATCTGTTTCTGTGCTATTCAGATCTGTGACTGACCCACTTTTTAAAAATTTAAAATGTGGCTTTGCTGTTTGTCACATCTTTGCACCTTGCTCACACTCTTGTGAGATGAGGGTGGGGGGTGTCTGCCGAGCTGTGAGCATGGAGGAGGAAGGGCACTGCGGCTGAGGGCACCGCACAGCCCCTGGGAAAATTCCGTAGGCAGAACCTCCTCTGAGATTCACTTTTACACATTGCAAGAAAGATGGCAAAACAGGTCCCGTGGAGAGGCAACCTTAAAACGTGATGGTTCTTTGAGACAAATAGTTAATTAACAAAAGTTGTTTATGTCTGTTTCTCAAAGTTTTTGCCAACACTATCCTTATGGCTGATGTGCGCTTGGGAGCTATAACCTTAACAATCGACCCTTTCACCCCATGTGCAGAGGGTCTATTTCCAGGATCTTCCCCAGACACTGGCAAGAGGTTTGGACTAAATAAACTGAATGAGTTAGGACTGTTCTTTATGCTTGGTTTTTAGGATTCTGCATACAGAATTGAGTTTCTCTCAAGTTGAGTTCCTATCTGTGCATTATGAAAAAGTACTTTAGGGCCGGAGGGTTAGCTCAGTGGTTCCGGCGCCTGCCTCGCAAGCACAAGGTCCTGAGTTTGATCCCCGGTAACCACATATAATGCTGGGCATGGAGACTCACGCCCACCAGCAATCAATACCACGTACCACAGATGCCAGGCTAGGTGGCTCACGCCTGTAATCCCAGCACTCGGGAGGCAGAGGCAGGAGGATTGCTGAGTTCCAGGCTTGCCTGGGCTACATAGTGAGCTCAGAGCCAGCCTGAACTACAAAGCGAGACCCTGTCTCAAAAAAAAAAAAAAAAGTACTTTAGTAACATAACTCTCACATCTGTTCCACTTATAAGTTTCAATGAGCTCTATCCTGCCCCATTCTCAAATAGAGTAAATAACCAAAGATGACATTTAGGGTACACTTAAAAGGCAAGACAAGCTAGTAACAGCGGCAACAAAAATAGTACAGCAAGTAGAGACAACCTGGGGTAGTAAGCCAAAAGGCTAAAGAGTCATATGATTAGTATCCTCATGGAAGATGGTATATCCACAAAATAAGAACAGTTGTAGTAAGGAAAGAAAAACACAATGTGAGGGAGAGGCTTTCCCAAAGTCATCCACAATGTTAATAATCTCATCAGTCTTTTTTTTTTTTTTTTGCTTTTTGAGACAGGGTCTCGCTTTGTAGTTCAGGCTGGCCCTGAGCTCACTATGGTGCCCAGGCAAGCCGCTGCGAACTCAGCAATCCTCCTGTCTCTGCCTTCCGAGTGCTGGGATGACAGGCGTGAGCCACCAAGTCCGGCACTGTGGTGTGCGGTGTTGATTGTTGGTGGGCGTGTCTCCACGCCCAGCATTATATGTGGTTACCGGGGATCGAACTCAGGACCTTGCGCTTGCGAGGCAGGCACCGGAACCACTGAGCTAACCCTCCGGCCCAATCTCATCAGTCTTAATTTTTTTTTTTTTTTTTTTTTAGTTTTCTGAGACAGGGTCTTGCTTTGTAGTTCAGGCTGGCCCTGAGCTCACCATGTAGCTCAGGCAAGCCTCGAACTCTTGGCAATCCTCCTGCCTCTGTCTCCTGAGAGCTGGGATTACAGGCCTGAGCCACCACGCCCGGCTATGAGTTTTAATTTTGATCAGCTACAGGGACAGTATTATAATTGAATTTCTCATGCTAAAGAAACATTTACTGTCAGGCATAATTTTTGATTTACAATTTAATATTCCTTTTCTTAAAGAAGTCCTCTGAATTATAACAATTTCTGGCACAGAACTATAATTCTGGGAAATTCCAAAGTGATCGAAAGGACTTTTTTGTTCTTTAGGAGCCCTTTAAACTAGGGGTTTATGTTAGGAGGTGACTCAGTAAGGGATCCTAAGTGGTGGGGGAATCAGAAAGATCAAACACGTGATGAGAGAGTGGAAGCAGCCTCGTCTTCTGACTGCAGGGAAGAGGGAGGGTTGAAGATGAAGTTACACAAACCCTGGAGTAAGGAGATTTGAGGTGTGGGCACTTCCAGGTTGGTGAGCAGACCCACGTTCTAGAAGGGTGGCAGACTCTGACTTCCAGGGACAGAAACTCCAGTGCTGAGATCTTCTCCAGACCTTACGCTCTGTACCTCTTCATCTTGCTGTTGATATGTATAGTTTACAATAGACGGCAGCGGTAGGGGCAGCACTTTTCCAAGTATTGTGTGTTGTCCCAGTAAATTGTTGAACATGAGGACAGCCTCATGGGAGCCTTTGAATTTGTAGTCCCCTGTGCAGAAGTGTGGGTGTTTGCATTGGGTGTGGAATGAGGACAGCCTCGGGGGACCCTGGGAGTCATCCTTCACTCTGGGACTTAGTGTCAGAACCAACCTGACCTGTTGAGCACTCAGTTGGTGTCAGAGAATTAGAGAGTTACTGTGGGAAAATGACTTGTATGTTGTGTCACAGATTAATTTGTGATTGTGGTAATGTTAAAATTGTTGATGAATTCAATTTTATATAATTTCACCAAAGAAGAAATATTACGCCAAGAGGAATGCAAGTTGGAGCCCAGCCTGAGCAATATAGCAACTTAGGGAGATGCTAAGTTCTCAAAATTAAAAATTTTAAGAAGAGTTGGGATTGTAGCTCAGAGTAAAGGTGCTGGTTTTAGCATAGATACAACTGGGCTGATGGAGCATTTTCCTCCATTTGCCTGAACCTGGGCGGTGGCCAGGGGCCAAGCCCTGGACCTTCCTCCCAAGGCCTTCTACCTGGAGGTTGAGGTAAGACGCATTCATACAGATCTTCTTGTGTGACCCACAGTAACTTTTCTTCACTTGGAGTTTATTGAAGTTTCTTGCATATTACCTGCATCCCATACACCCAGTCATAACAGAATGAATTATGGGAATGGAACCCCCCCCAAAAAAAAAACCCAACTGAAAACAAGACCCTGAAGTTTTATACTGTGGGACTGACAAATAACATGAAACTGGCTGGGTGTGGTGGCATATGCCTGTAGTCTCATGGGAGACTGATGCAGGAAGATTGCTGGGATTTCAATGCCAGCCTGAGCTACAAAGTACTTCATAGCTGGCCTGATTTACATAATGAAACCTTGTCTGAAACAAACAAACAAACAAAAACAACTCCAGGAAGAAATAACATAAAACCATAAGATTGTAAGATGTACAGTTATTAAGATAAAAATCAGTTCTGCTCAGGCTTTCTGGAAAGAGGTAGATCTTGGATGATTTGTAAGTTTTCAAATAATATTTATGTTATCTGGTGAAATGTTAGAAAACCATAGAAAGTGTAAGTCTATGATTTTATTTGATAGATCACATAGGGATAAGCAATAAAGACAACATTTACTTTGTTCTAGGCATAGCATTATTTTACTGAATCTTTAAAATACCCATGTGCTGTCATTGGTATCTGGTTTATTTAAACATTAGAAAATTGAAATGAGAAGTGTCTTGAAACAGGTCATATAGGATGTAAAAAAATCATTTTGCTTCCTAAATATGTGTCTTCAACTATATCATATTACCTCTTCGTGTGGTGGGTAGAAATTTTCTTGTTCCCACATATGAAGATGTAGGTGTATATAATGCCTATAAAATTAGATTTACACTTATTATTCCATGGTGGTAGAGCACGTACTTCACACAATTGTAGATAATGTGGCAAGTTGTTTAAATAACACTACCTTTCAGGTAGCCACAAACATTGCTACAGATGTGTGACTGCAAAAATAAAATTTAGAGAGATAATATTTATACTGGCTTCAGCAATGGGGATGTGACTGAGTCACAGTGGAACCACAATGTCTGGATGTCTTAAAGCCCAGTTGTTGGAGAATTATAGGACAAAAATGCTGCTGGTGCAAATTTGTGTCACAGCATGTCTGATAACAGCAACCTCAACCTCACCAACAACAACAACAACAACAAGAGGGAAGCCCAACTAATAGTAATTTAAAATTAAAGGGGAAGAATATGAGCAACTGAAAATTACAGCAGCACCAAAGATTTGATGCTCTGAGGATACAGTCCATTTTTCAAATTAAAGTCATTCTGTCTGGTTGGGGGAGGACGTGAGCAGGGGGAAGGGAGCTGGAATTGCCAGGACTGGCCTGGTGCAGAATATTGAAAATTGACACAATATTGAAGCAGAATATTGAAAATTGACGTTTTTTTTTTCTTTTTGAGACAGGGTCTCGCTCTTTAGTTCAGGCTGGCCCTGAGCTCACTATGTAGTCCAGGCAAGCCTTGAACTCAGCAATCCTCCTGCCTCTGCCTCCCGAGTGCTGGGATTACAGGTGTGAGCCACCACGCCTGGCACTGTGGTGTGTGGTATTGATTGCTGGTGGGCGTGAGTCTCCACACCCAGCATTGTATGTGGTTTCTGGGATCGAACTCAGGACCTTGCGCTTGCGAGGCAGGCGCCGGAACCACTGAGCTAACCCTCCGCCCCCAGTTTTTTTTTTTTTTTTTTAACCAAGTATGAAACACTGAACAAGGTTCTCAACTGGTGTGCTGGAACTGGCTCATATCAGTGTTGGACAACCCATTGCTAAAGCTTTTGGAATTTTGTATGTCAGTTGTTAAACTACTGACAACTTGATATCAGTTATAGTGGAAGTATTTATTCTGCAGAAATTTATAAACACTACCAATCAGAGGTTTTTCCTCTCAGAGAATGTGTTTATTAGCACATGACTGTTTTATCCCACACTCTCCTCTAGTACGTTAGGAAATCTTGTTAAAAGGGAAAATCATTTCCACCTAAGGACTAAACTGTTTTGGCATTGAATCAGAGCTAGGTACTCAGTAAACTTTCATTCTGTACAGTGGTGAGGCATGATGGCACCTAATTCTCATGGAGTGCCTTGGCGATTGGCATTGTCAGCTCCAAAGTAATCATGCATTTTTTTGTGCACACAGTAGCTAGAATGATTATAAATGCAAATCAGAGCCAGTTACTTTCTGCTTAAATCTGTCTAGTGATCCTGCTACGTGAAAGTCTAATTTCTCATGTAGTCGTCGGTTTTCAGTCATAGTGGTGACAATCATAGCGACTGAAACCTGGGATGAGGTACCAACTTTCCATCATGAACTTGGACAAATGTTTTATTCTCTGCATGCCTTATTTTCCTATCTATAAATTGTGAACAATAGTACCAACTTCATGTTGTTGCTGGGATTAGTTAAGTGACTTCATGCAAAGTACTAGGAAAGTGAATGGCTTCAGAATACACTCCAGAAGGGCTGAGTGTCCTCTCTTCTAGTGTTGCTGGGATGTTTAAATGTGCTAAAATGTGCATGGGGCTTAGCTTATGATCTGTCATAAACGTTCTGCAGTGTAAGTTGACCTTGCTTCCGTAACCTCCCTTTGTGCCCCTTTCCCTCCACACCTGATCTGGAGGCCTGTTGGCTAGCTACATTTGTCTCTCACACTCTGGGGCACTGTGCTGGAGGCCAGTCCTGCTGCCTTTATCCTGACTAGCCCCACCCACCCTCAGTCCCAGTAGTCCTGCCCAGGCTGGGCTGCTGCTTCCTCCTCTGCTCTGCTCCCTTAGAACCTGTGCTTCCACCATATCACTTTCACACTTCTTATTATTTTATTTAAAACATACCCAATGCCCCCATCAACAGAAACAGAGTACAACATATACATATAACAGAATGTTATTTAGCCTTAAAAAGAAGGAAATTCCTGCCGGGCGTGGTGGCTCATGCCTGTAATCCCAGCACTCGGGAGGCAGAGACGGGAGGATAGCTGAGTTCAAGGCTTACCTGGACTACATAGTGAGCTCAGGGCCAACCTGAACTACAAAACAAGACCCTGTCTCAAAAAAAAAAAAAAAAAAAAAGAAGGAAATTCCAACACGTTACAGTATGGATGAAACTGGAGGAAGCTCCATGAAATGAGCCAGCCACAAAAGGACAAATAATGTAGGATTCTACTTATATAAAGTTCTAGGGAGAAAAATTCATAGAGCTGAAAAGAATAGTGGTTTTAGGGGTCGGAGGGTTAGCTCAGTGGTTCCAGCGCCTGCCTCGCAAGCGCAAGGTCCTGAGTTCGATCCCCGGTAACCACATATAATGCTGGGCGTGGAGACACGCCCACCAACAATCAACACCGCATACCACAGTGCCGGACGTGGTGGCTCACACCTGTAATCCCAGCACTTGGAAGGCAGAGACAGGAGGATTGCTGAGTTCGCGGCGGCTTGCCTGGGCACCATAGTGAGCTCAGGGCCAGCCTGAACTACAAAGCGGGACCCTGTCTCAAAAGCAAAAAAAAAAAGAATAGTGGTTTTATTGGGGGATGGGAATGGAGAGTAGAATGGGGAGCTCTTGTTTCATGGCTACCTAGTGCCTTAGTTATTTTTCTCATTGCTGAGACAAAATACCCGATGCCCAAAGATAAAGGAGGAAAGCTTTATTTAGCTCACAGTTTGTAGAAGTTTCAGTCCATAGTCAGCTGGCTCCCAGGCAGAATGCATGGTAGAGGGTAGCAAAAACAACAAGGAGCCTTTAGGCCATCTTTCTACCCCTTTTATTTTATTCAGACTACTTAGGGGACTGGTACTCATACCTTTAACCTTAATGTCTTGAGTCACACCTTGAGTCAGTGCCAACTTCACACACTTCAGATCCAGCCACCTCTGAAAAAGCCCCACCTATGACCACATGAGGCATTGGGGGACTATCTAAACATAAGCTGTAACATCTACATGCTTTTTTCTTCTGGTACTTGGAATTGAACTCAGGACTTGGTGCTTGCCAGGCAGGTATGACACCACTGAGCTATATCCCTAACCTTATTAATACCCAGTTTCAGTATATGAAGGTAAAGAAAATTATGGAAATGGATCATGCAGCACATTGTGAGTGTACTTAATGCCCTTGAATGGTACACTTAAAATGGTTGATTTTACATTATATATATTTTACCACAATAAAAGTAAATTTAAAATATGAATTAAGAGACAGTTCTAGCCTAGGGCTTCTAATCCTGGCTCTATCAGGCTGTCAGGCTCTGCGATCTGGCCCAAAGAACCTAAGTTCTCTAAGCTTCTGTTTCTTCATCTGTAAAAATAAATAAATTTCCACTGGGCATGGTGGCTCATGCCTGTAATCCCAGCACTTGGGAGGCAGAGGCAGGAGGACTGCTGAGTTTGAGGCTTGCCTGGGCTACATAGTGAGCTCAGGGCTAGCCTGAGCCTGAACTACAAAGCAAGACCCTGTCTCAAAAAACAAACAAAAAAGTCAATGATATGTAAGACCTAACACACACACACCCGCAAACACAGGCACTGGAGCTTGAACCGAGGGCCTTACACTTATGTTCCTACCTCTACCTCTTGAGTACCTGGGGTTACAGGCATGACCTATTGTGCCAAGGTTACCTTAATTTCTAATATGGTAAACACTGATAGATATAAGCCACATAAATAGTGTTCTCTGGGGTTCATAATAATTTTTATTACTGGGCAGGAGACTACTGTCTGGCCTTGTGCTTGGATCACTTCCATTCCATGCAGGACACCTGGCTTCCGGTGTGTACCTCAGCATTTCTCAGGATAGGTAGATCTCCCCATCCTGGGGCTGCTGATTTTATTTCTGGGCCACTTGGAGAAAAAGTCCTGGCAATGAGTCAAAAATCTGTCTCTGGGCCTTAGATTTAGCTCAGTGGTTCCAGTGCCTGCTTAGCAAGCGCACGGTTCCTGCTTTAATCCCCTGGTAACTATGTACCACAGTCCTGGTCATGGTGGCTCACGCCTGTAATCCCAGCACTTGGGAAGCAGAAGCAGGAGGATTGCTGAGTTCCAGGCTTGCTTGGGCTACATAGTGAGCTCAGGGCCAGCCTGAACTACAAACCGAGAGCCTGTCTCAAAAAAGAAAAAAAAAAATCTGTCTCTTGGACACTGGGTTCTGCCGGAATGGTATCATACTCACTCTTTGGTTTCATATTTTGCAGTTTAGAATTCCTTTCCTGATCTGGAAGACACTCACCAATTGGCCTTTATAGTGCCCCAAGGGAATCTCCCTTTTCATGGTGACTAAAGTGCACGTGCATCGTTCTGAATCAGCTGGAGATTTGTAGGAGCATCGCCAACCCACATAACTCACAACTTCTTTTCCAGGAACCGGAGGATTATCTCCAGGCTTGCACCAGATTTGAAAAATTTGTGTTGGTACTATTTTTCCTGATAAATTAACTTTTTTCATTATAAATCACATGCTAATTAAGGAATATAAAGAAATGTTATGAAAAGAGCTTTTGAAGGAAACGTTGGTCATGATTAGCCCTGACTTCTTATCTTGGCATCTCTGCCTTTCCAGCTCTAATGCCTCTAATGCATTGTCCCCAAACAATCCCTGGAGCTTAGCTGTGTACACTATGCTGGCCTTGCTTGGTCTCTAGGGTTGACTGGCAGCTGGGAGGTGGAGAGGCAGCTGTTGGTCACTCCCAGGCCCTTAAGGACAGCTGGGGGGTGGGGCGCAACGCTCAGAGGGAACAGGAATAATCACGATTCTTCACTATCTGAAGGGTCAGTAGGCCAGATCTCTTCCAGCTGCATGGACTCAGAGTGGACAGGCACTGTTACCGCTAAGATTGGTAAGTTTCTTTCTGCATTTTTTTAAGTGGTAAAAGATGAAGTTCTTCCGGAGATTGTACCTCTGAGAATCTGTCTGAAGGAAATGATGAGGGTTTTAGATAGCATTATGTGTCTGGCATTATTCATAAAACTTGGAAATAAACTCAGTGTGCAACCACAAGGGATTAGTTTCAAAACTGTGTGAGTGTATACTCAGGGCTGGGTGAAAAGAATAGACATTGACAAAGTCTTTTTTAATGGTTTGGGAACTTAATAGTGTAGTTGTCGTCTATATCCCTGAGGCTTCGTTTATAGTCTCTAAATAGATATTTTTCTTTTGAAAATATTATGTACGTTTTATTTTTAATTAAGTTTATTGGTATATATAATACCTATAACACATTCATTATGGAGAATTTGTGCTGTACATGACATATCTCAGTTCTTATTTTTTCCCATTCTCCTTCCCTATCTTCAACCCATCCACCCTCCCTATTTACAAAAGGTTTGATTACATTTTCTCCTTTTTTCATTCGTTTCCTTTCTCTTCCTTTTTTCCACTCCCCTCTCTAGTCTCTTCAATCATCTGAACATTTTCTTCTCATATCACAGTATCTGTTATACATTTTGGTCTTTATTTACACTCTCATTTTCTCATACTAGCAAAACAATGCAGTGTTTACACATGGGCATCCAGTTTATTTCACTTGAGTATGGTCTCAAAGTGCATCCATTACTTATAAGTATCTCCAATTTATCTTTTTTATGGCTGAGTAGTATTCCGTTGGATAAAAAACCCACATCTTTTTTTTTTTTTTTTTGCTTTTTGAGACAGGGTCTCTCTCGCTTTGTAGGTCAGGCTGGCCCTGAGCTCACTATGGTGCCCAGGCAAGCCGCTGCGAACTCAGCAATCCTCCTGTCTCTGCCTCCCGAGTGCTGGGATTACAGACATGAGCCACCATGCCCGGCATTGTGGTATGCGGTGTTGATTGTTGGTGGGCATGTCTCCATGCCCAGCATTATATGTGGTTACCGGGGATCAAACTCAGGACCTTGCGCTTGCGAGGCAGGTGCTGGAACCACTGAGCTAACCCTCCAGCCCAAAAACCCACATCTTTATCCATTAATCAGTAGATGGGCATTTGGGCTATTTGCCTGATTTAGCCATTACAAATTGTGGTGTGCTTCTATCGCTGTACTATGATGCTTTTAATACTTTCTGGAAGATATCAATAAGGGGAATAGCTGGTTGAAAATGAACCTCTAGTTTAGTGTTTTGAGGAATCCCCACACCGATTTCCACAGTGGTTGCACCAGTCTACATTCTGACCAACAGTGAAGAAGGGTTCCTTTTTCCCCACGGCCCCCTAGCATTTGTTATTGATGATTTCTTGATAAAAGCCATTCTTTCTTGAGTAAGATGGAATCTTAGCATTGTTTAATTTGCATCTCTTGAATGTCCAGTGATGTTGAACATTTTTTTCAATATATTTATTTATTATTTTACTTCTTTATCTGAATAATGTCTATTCATTTCAGGTACCCACTTTTACTTGGGTCTTTAAATTTGGGATGTATGATTTTTATAAGTCCTTTGTCTGAGGAACAGCTGGTAAAAATTTTTTCCCACATTGTGGGTTGTTTCTTCACTCTGTTGGTGGTTTCTCTTGCTGTCCAAAAAGGTTTTTAATAAGATGAAATCCTAGTTGTTAATTCTTTGTGATAGTTCCTGTGTGACTGAGGTTTTGTTCATAAATTCTTTGCCCATGACAATGTCTTCAAGATTTCTGCCTAACCTGTTTCCCAGCAGGGTTTAGTGTTCCTATTTTAATATTTAGGTCTTTGATCCATTTTGATTTAGTTTAGTGCATGATGAAAGATATGGGTCTAGTTTTAGACTTTGACAAGTTGAAACCATTTATTAAAGAGGTTATCTTTCTTACATTGAGGGTGTTTAGCTTCTTTGTCAAAGATGAGGTAAACTTAGTATCTCTGGGGTTGTTTCTCCATCTTCTAATCTGTTCCATTGATCATTGGGCCTTTTTTTGGCTAGTAACATTTTGTTTTTATTGTAGTAGGTTTGTAGTATAATTTCAAGTCATGGGTTGTGATGCCTCCTGCTTTGCATTTGTTGCCTAGAATCACCTTTGCTGTTTTAGGTCTCTTGTGGTTCCAAATGAATTTTAGATTTTTTTTCTCTAATTCTGTGAGATATGCTATTGGAATTTTGATTGGGATTGTATTAAATCTGTATAACAGTTTTAGAAATAAGGCCATTTCCTTTCTACTATATTGGTTCTTCCTACCCAAGAACAAGGAATATCTTTTCATTTTTCTGATATCCTCTTTAATCTCTTTTTTCAGAGTACTGTAGTTGTTAATGTAAAGATCTTTTACTTCCTTAGTTGGATGGATTCCTAGTTTTTTTTTTTTTTGAGATAGGGTCTCACTTTATAGTTCAGGCTGGCCCTGCACTCGCTATGTAGCCCAGGCAAGCCACCGCAAACTCAGCAATCCTCCTGTCTCTGCCTCCCGAGTGCTGGGATTACAGGCGTGATCCACCACACCCGGCACTGTGGTATGTGGTATTGATTGTTGATGGGCGTGAGTCACCATGCCCAGCATTGTATGTGGTTACTGGGATTGAACTCAGGACCTTGCGCTTGCGAGGCAGGCGCTGGAACCACTGGGCTAAATCTCCGGACCAAAACTTAAATAAGTATTTCTTAATTAATAAGTGAAAAGCAATGGATAGACATGGTGGTGCATGCCTGTAATCCAAGTACGCAGGAGGCTGAAGCAGGAGGATCAACGCAAGTTTGAGGCTAGCCTGGACTACATAATAAGATGCTGTCTAAAAAGAAAACCTAAAAAGCAGGAGAAGACTGTATAAACATTTTGGGGACAAAGTCTTAATGGTTAACACAGTACATGCCATTATCAGAAAGGAACTGTCTTTGTGAAACACTCTGGAAAGAGCAGCAGGCTCAGATATCAGCAGACTTCTGGCTCAGAAGTTGGGGAGCTGCTTTGAATAAAGCAAAGCAAAACAGTTTGGTTTTCTGTTTCTGAGAAAGAGGAGGAAGAAAAGGGTATCACTCAGGGTTCTTCCAATTGAAAATGGGAGAAACTTAACTCAGTCTGGCTAAAGGAAAAAACAAAACAAAACCCAAACACCACTACCAGCACCATCACCACCACCACAAAACAGGGATCTGGTTAGACATGCCTGGATTCAGAGACTAACACTTAATTAATCTTATTTGAATCTCTCTCCATAGGTTCTCTCTATATTGCCCAGACTGAGCTTGAATTCCTGGACTTGACTGATGGTATCACCTCAGCTTCCTGAGTAC
>PVIC010043146.1:0-15534 GCA_004025085.1 Thryonomys swinderianus | reverse complement strand
TCAGCAATCCTCCTGTCCCTGCCTCCCGAGTGCTGGGATTACAGGCGTGAGCCACCACGCCGGGCATTGTGGTATGCGGTGTTGATTGTTGGTGGGCGTGTCTCCACGCCCAGCATTATATGTGGTTACCAGGGATCGAACTCAGGACCTTGCGCTTGCGAGGCAGGCGCCGGAACCACTGAGCTAACCCTCCGGCCCTTTTTTTTTTTTTTGGTGGTACTGGGGATCAAACTCAGGCCCTTATGCTTCCAAGGTAGGTACAGTACCACTTGAGCTAAATCCCCGGACCCTAGAATATATTTTTAAATTACCTTGACTGAGTTACAATTCACGTGAAATAGAATTCACTAATTTTAATTTTGAGTGAGTTTTACCAAATGCGTACAGTTGTATAATCATCACCACAATCACACTACAATATATTTCTACTGCCCGAAAACATTCCTTAGTGCTTGTTTCCAGTTAATCATTTGTCTCCCACTGTGGCCCCTGGAAATTACTGATCTGCTTTCTATCACTATCATTTTGCCTTCGCTAGAATGTCTCATGAATGTTATCAGGTAGTATGTGGCCTTTGCATCTAGCTTCTTCCACTTAGCAACATGCCATTAAGACCCACCCATGATGATGGATAAAATAGTTCATTCTGTACTTACTGATGAGCATCCATTTACTCATTGATAAACATTTGGGTTGTTTCTAAAGTCAAAAAATAAAATCTCAAATGAATACAACGTAGAAATAGTTTGAACTAAGGTTTAATTGGAACAAAGAGCTAATCACTGTATTGATTTTTATCTTATTTGGAACAAGAAGTGGGAGATAGAATATATCTAGATCAGGGATCAGCAAACATGTCCAGTAAAGGGCCATAGGCAAATATGTTGGGCTTTGTGGCTCACGTAGTCTTGTGTCAACTTCTCAACTCCCCCATATTAGCAAAAAAGCACCTGCAGACAATATACAAACAAATAAGCATGACTGTGTGCCAGTAAAACATCACTATGAACCCAGAAATTTGAATCCTAATACTTTTCACATTTCATGAAGCAATCTTCTTTTGAATTTTTTTTAACTGTTTAAGAATGCAAAACCAATTATTTGCTTGCAGGTTGTGCAAAACTGTAGGGTAGGCTGGATTTAAACCACAGGCCATGGGTTGCTGATCTCTGATTTAGATTATGTCAAAATGTTCTAGAAAGTTATATTTTAGTATATACCTTTAATATTTAATTATAACTAATAGAAATACAAATGGAATATACAACTTCCAATCCAGAAAAGGAGAAACAAGGACATTTAAAAGATCATTAGATTCACTGCACCTGGCATTTTGGTATGTGGTTACTGGGATCAAACTCTGGATCTTGCAGACACTGGAACCACTGAGCTAAATCCCTCACCCAAAATGTTTATTCTGTACCTTGGAACTATTTAACTTGTTATGTTTTTTTTTAAATTTTACAGGGATTTATAGGCAGGAGTCTGCCTTAAGTATCAGAGGAGATTTTGACTTTAACTTTTTAGCCAGGCTGGAACTGTTAAAAGACTTTAATGAACGGATTATAGCCTTTGAGTTCTATGTGGGATAGTGGTATCATATTAGGGCAAATTATGACCTTGTGTTTCTTTGTAAGTTAAGTATGGTCTAAGGGTATGTGCTTTGGTGTCAAATTGATAAGTAGTGGAATGTAACAGATAAGGTAGAGTGTCCAATTGATCGGCTTTGAGATATACCCAGGGAATTAGTGAAGTACACTTCTAGGTGTGTCTGAGTAAATCATTGGCATGTGACTTTTAGATCAATATCTGGTTTGTCTCCTCTCACTCTCTGGTGCTATTCTCCTACTCTGCTTTCTGGCCACTGTGAACTAAGCCATCCACCATGCCCTTCTGCCAGGATGTTCCTACTTTGGAGTCTGCTAACTTGAAATCAAATCCTCTGAAACCTTGAGCCAAATTAAATTTCTCCTCCTTTAAATTGCAAGCTTGGGATTGCATGTCAGACATAGAAAACTGACCAACACTAAGAGTATCATGAAAGAATTGGGAGCTGGACCAGAAATGATATATATCACTTCCATGAAAGAGAGGCTGAAAAGCCCTCAACCCAAAGAAAAGAACTTATGGACTTTATGATCAGCTAGTTTACCTTTGCATCCTGATTGTGCCATTTTAGTTATTAAGTATTTTGGATTCCATCCCTGGTCAGAGGATACAAACTTGAGGTTTGACTCTGCTTCTTCTTCTTCTTTTTTTTTTTTTTTTTTTTTTTTTGAGACAGGGTCTCGCTTTGTATTTCAGGCTGGCCCTGAGCTCACTGTGGAGCCCAGGCAAGCCTTGAACTCAGCAATCCTCCTGTCTCTGCCTCCTGAGTGCTGGGATTATAGGCATGAGCCACCACGCCTGGCACTGTGGTATGTGGTATTGACTGCTGGTGGGCGTGAGTCACCACGCCCAGCATTCTATGTGGTTACCAGGATCGAACTCAGGACCTTGCGCTTGCGAAGCAGGTGCCAGAGCCACTGAGCTAAATCTCCAGCCCTGTAAAGAGCTCTTTTAAGCTATTCATTCAGTCCTTCTCCATGTACCCTATCTGAAATGAACTTCCTTTCTCTTCCCTTTACCTAATTTCTATCTTTCAAACCCTGAATCTGATTCCCTGTGAAGAATGAGAGCTTCCTATTCTATCAAGTGTGGCTCTTTGGGGGTCCTGACACAGTGAAAAGAAGACAGAAACCCAGTTGCTTTGAATGAGCTTGAGGATTTTTATTACTCCAGAGGAACAAATAAGCAATTTCAGCTATTCCAATACCTATT
This sequence comes from Thryonomys swinderianus, assembly GCA_004025085.1. Classification (NCBI taxonomy): domain Eukaryota; kingdom Metazoa; phylum Chordata; class Mammalia; order Rodentia; family Thryonomyidae; genus Thryonomys; species Thryonomys swinderianus. Next base: position 12,714 of record PVIC010043146.1, on the reverse strand, counting down.
CCTCATGTGGAGCTTTTAGCAATTTGTGCCTACCCTTCCAAAAGTGCTGAGTGCTCAATAGGTATCTATACTCAACAGCCAAACAGGTGACAGTTTCAGAGAAATAGGAAAGTGTTAGAGGCCTACTGCTTCATACTCAAAAATTGATGGCTTCATTCCCTTCAAAATGTAACTGGGAGCCCAGAGCACCTCAGTGCTCCTCATTAAACTCCCCTCCTATTTTTTTGCATGGTGCCCAACCTTGTCTAGAGAAGCACTTTACCACCAAGCTACACATCTAGCCCTGCTAATGTTCCCTTAAGAATTATTTCTTTCATACAACATTTTTAGCTTTTCATTCTGCATCATGCTCCATTTTCCCCAAAGGATTGTATTTCATAAGAACCACTTAATATAGCTCTTGCTTAAACACCAAATCCCTCTTTTGTCAGCTTTCCCCCTTCTATAGGCAAAAAGTTACTTGAAATTAGTCCTTTAATTCCATTCTAGAGATATGGCAAGTTATTGATAAAATTTGATGGATCAAGGACATTCCATGGGGAGTGTCATTTCCTGCAATAGGAAAGTCATAGCCCCAAGCCTAAGTAAGCATCCAACATAACTTTTAAAATGTGAGATCCCTAGAGGCGGAGATTTAGCTCAAGTGGTACCAAACATACCTTGGAAGCACAAGGGCCTGCGTTTGATCCCTGGTACCACCCCCCTCCAAAAAAATCCCTGAGATTCTTGAAGCCTGATGCCCTTGAGCATTCACCAGGTGGACAAGGTAGTGACCCACCTACAGTCACCATTCAGCCCCAAACAAAATGAATGACTCACAGAAAGGTTTTCATTCATTCAACAAATAATAGCTAGGTTCTAAAATTGTTCTTAGTATCAGCAAGGAAGTTAAAGAAAAAAGGGGTAAACAAGATAAGAATTGTCACAAGGTAGCAGAGTCCTGCTGCAGCAAGAAACTGGCCCTTCACTTCCTTGGTCCTCAGTTCTTTGTGCTCTTGATGAAAGAATTCACTCAAGACACGGATCTTTTTAAAAGACACAGAAGGCTGGAGATTTAGCTCAGTGGTTCCGGTGCCTGCCTAGTAAAACACAAGGTCCCTGGTTCAATCCCCAGAGACCACATACAACATTACCGGGTGTGGTAACTCATGCCCACTGGGCAATCAGTGCCACATACCATAAATACCAGGTAATCCCAGCCCTTGGGAGACAGAGGCAGGATTGCTGAGTTTGAGGCTTGCCTGAACTACATAGTGAGCTCAGTGCCAGCCTGACCTACAAAGAGAGACCCTGTGTCAAAAAAAAAAAAAAATTTAATGAAAAGTAAATTCTTCATTTAAACCAGGCCCAAGCCCAACAGAGGAGGATCTTTTTTCTTTTTTTTTTTTTTTTTGAGACAGGGACTCACCTTGTAGTTCAGGCTGGCCCTGAGCTCACTATGGAGCTCAGGCAAGCCTCGAACTCAGCAATCCTTCTGTCTCTGCCCTCTGAGTGCTGGGATTACAGGCATGAGCTACCACGACCGGCACTGTGGTATGTGGTATTGATCGCTGGTGGGCATGAGTCACCACACCCAGCATTGTATGTGGTTACCGGGATTGAACTCAAGGACCTGGCACTTGTGAGGCAGGCACTGGAACCACTGAGCTAAATCTCCAGCCCAGAGAAGGATCTTTAAAGGACATTTCATTGGGCTGATATTATTGGGTTATAGGCTATGGTTGCCAGAAATGCTGTATACCATCTTTAGGAACTTGATGGCCAGGAGGCTAGATATCAAAAGGAATATTTATAATGTGTAGCCTTAAAAAATCATTGTGCTCGGGGCCAAGGATTTAGCTCACTTGGTACCATACCTACCTTGGAAGCACAAGGGCCCGAGTTTGATATCCACTACCACACACACACACACACAAAAAAAATGGGCCAGAGATTTAGCTCATTAATTCCAACACCTGCCTCGCGTCTGCCTCGCAAGCACAAGGTCCTGAGTTCAATCCCTGGTAACCACATACAACAATGCTGGGTGTGCGCCCACCAGCAATCAATACCACGTACCACAGTGCCAGGCCTGGTGGCTCAAGCCTGTAATCCTAGTACTCAGGAGGCAGAGACAGGAGGATTGCTGAGTTCGAGGCTTGCCTGGGCTACATAGTAAGCTCAGGACCAGCCTGAACTACAAAGCAAGACCCTGTCTCAAAAAAAAAAAAAGGTCTGAAGTCTAACACATTATTATGTATCTATTATACACTACAATAAAATCTTCATTTCTTAACTAGCAGTGCATACAATTTTGGACACACCACTCTGGCCCTCAGTCCTGCTAACGTCTAACTGCCTGCCTAACAAAGATTACTTTCCAGTCTAAAATAACAGGACCAAGATACCGGATGTTAAAGCTGGATGAAGAATCAGTCAAAAGGTTTGGAAATAAGGCCAAAGGTTTAGGGACAGGCATGTAGGAAGAACATGACCCAGAAAGAGGCCCAGAGCTGGGAACATATTTCCACAGCTGTCTTCACACATCAAGCTGGCAGATATTTAAAGATTGACAATAACAGGTGTTTCAAGTCTGGGCAAAGCAGATTTTCATATACTGTTGTGATGACGGACATTTGTGTCAACTTTTCCACAAGGCAATCTCACAAAATGAGCCCATATTTCAAATGTATCTTTGTAGAATGCAGCAGTTTGAAAGCACTTCTTTTGTTGGAATTATTAGAAAAATGAAGAAAAAGTTTGTACCAGAATATCATATTTATTTATCATTGCTTGGCAGGGAAAATTGTAATCACTGGGTCATATGTTCATCCCTGAACCAATCACAATGGCCAGAGGAATGGGTCTTTTGATTAGCCAGGCCTTGGTCACACATCTCTCCTTTGTTGCCAGATGAAAGGAAGACCTTGATTGACAGTTGGGCCATATGGATTAGGATTAGAGAAGGAACAATTCCCTCAAGAAATAAAAAAGGGGTAACTGTTACCAGAAGAATGAGAATGGAAGAACTTGTTAGGTAAATAAGATCCATAGTTAGCCCCATGCAGGACAGCAGGAGTAGATGATACAACAGGAGAAATGTTTCACGCAGAAGGAGTAAAATGCCCATTACAGAGCTACAGACAGCCTGTGCAAAATGGCATGCCCTGAGAACATGAGGTCACCCCTGAAGAAGCACCTCCCCACTTTTGTAAATCTAACCATGTGAGTAATCAAACAGTTTGAAAGCCACAGTCCAGGCTATGAAGGAGTTACAACAATAATATAAACAACTGAGAAATGCCCTGGGTGGGTCCAGGAAAGTTTTCCTTATCTTCTGCCTGAACTTAGCTGGGTCCCTGTCCAATCTACCCGTGTGACACTGGCTCACCCTGAAGGTACCGCTTGCTCCATATGACCTTGGACAAATGCCCTAGCCCCTCAAAAGCTTTACCTCTAAAACTGAGACAAGAAATTAACAGTGTGGACTGGCTGTGATAGTGTCATGAGGCAGTACAGATGAACTGAGTCTCACAAGGTAAAGGACAGGCCACGCTGATGGCCTTCACAGTTTATACAGAAGGAAAAAAAAAAAAAGATTGAAATAACAGTCTCATTATGTGGCCCAGGAAGTCAGGAAGCTGGAGCTTTGTTCTGAGGCCCTTGGGACTCAAATTGAGTCTGCTAACAAGAGCACAACTGACTTGAAGCTTAGCACCGCACTTAAATTCTTAACTGCACTTGAATGGAGCAATTGTTTAAGTTTTATGTTTTTATTCTTTATGACACACTCCGGAAAGTTAACAAAGTATTTCAGAACAGGAGCTCTTAAGCTTTTCAGGGAAACACTGCCATCCTGTTACTCGACTTTGCCCTGTGCCAGGAAGACCACAGGCTTCGTGCCTGCCTCAAGCACCCTTCCTTAGGCTCACGGTGGACATGAACCGTGGTGGCCTTGAATGTCTTTACTTCAAAAATGAAATCTAGCAAGATTAGCACCAACAGGGTGACAGGCACATGTTGAGACGCCCAGGAAGGAAGGAGTGAAGAACCCTTGAGAAGATGCCGGTGCCAAGGGAGAACAGTATGGTCTGCCTGCCTCCTGAACTCCGCTTGGTTCACTCTGGGAGGAAAGAGGGAAGAAAGCAATGGTAACAGAGCCTCCTAAGCAGCCATGCCCCCAGCAGGTGTCTGTCCTTATTACCCTTCCATCTGTAACGGAGTTGACAGGGTGTCGGCGCCTCGGTCTGTGTCCTCGGGGAGGAAGCAGATGGCTCCCCTGGTTAGATCACCCAGCACAACATGGAGGCCAAGAATCAACAGGCCTTTCACAGAGCTCCATCTGGAGTTTTGCTGTTACAGACCCAAGTGACAGTGCTGCTGCTACAGACATTTGGAGGTCCCTAACTGAAGGTGGGGGATACCTGACAGAAATCCCAGAGGTGTGTGTGGACTGAGCGGGAAGCGGCTAAGAAGTAGAGATCCAGGGGCTGCAGAAGGGAATAGAAAGAGAGCAGGAAGCAAGCACAGAGGTACTTCCTTTCCCTCTGTTGGCTCCTCATCACGTGATCAGGGCTCGACCTGCCCTGGCCAGGCCAGAGCCTAGCCACCACCAACGGTCCACTCCCTCAGCCCCATCCCTCAGGATCCTCCTAGAGGCAAGATAGGGGCTCTACCAAAAAGATGTGCTAGGTGAGGATACCTTATCCAAAATGCTTGGGAGAGATTTGGGTTTTTTTGATTTTTGAATATCTGTATAGTGAGATATCTTGAAGATGGGACCCAGGTTTCAACATGAAATTCAGTGTTTCTTTTTTCTTCCTCTCTCTCTCTGCTCTTCCCTTCCTTTCTTCATTCCTTCCTTCCCAACCTCCCTCTTCCCTACCTTTGCCTTCTCTTTCCTTACCAGAACTTGCCACTCTACCCAAATTCTTAACTGCACTTAAATGGAGAAACATTTTAAACTTTATGTTTCTATTCTTTATCTCGCACTTCTGAAGGATGAGGAAATATTTCAGAACAAGAGCTCTTACACTCTTCAGGGAAAGACTACCATCCTGTTACTTGACTTTTCCCTGTGTCAGGAGCACCACAGGCCCCGTGCCTGCCTCAAGCCCTTCCTTAGGCTGACAGTGGACGTGAACTGGAACTAGTGATTGAACACAGGGCTTTCACACGCATTATTTCTCACCTCCCTTTTTTTGGAGGGGCGGGACAGGATCTTGCTAAATCACCCAGGGTGGGTTTGAACTTGTGTTCTTCCTGCCTCAGCCTCTCAGAGTGCTGGTACCACCAAACCTGGCTTTATTATGATTCCCACACCATATCTTATGCACCATAACTTGAAGGTAATTTTGTACAATATTTTGAGTGTGCCTATGTTTTTATTGTAACCTTTTATCACACAAGGTCAGGTGTGGAATTTTCTACTTATTGCATCACGTCAGCACTCAAAAAATTTCAAATTTTGGAATGTTCCAGATTTTTTGCATTACAAACGTTCAGCCTTTACTGCTCTGTGGCAAGCACAACTGTTCCTAATAGCATTCATGGGTCAAATCCTACCTGTCTGACTTTTTTTTTTTGAGACAGGGTCTCGCTTTGTAGTTCAGGCTGGCGCTGAGCTCACCATGTAGCCCAGGCAAGCCTCAAACTCAGCAATCCTCCTGCCTCTGCCTCCAGAGTGCTGAGATTATGCCAGACATTGTGGTATGGGGTACTGATTACTGGTAGGTGTGAGTCATCACACCCGGTATTTTCATATGTCTTTACTAGGGTTTGAACCAGGGACCTTGTGCTCGCTAGGCAGGTGCCGGAAACACTGAGCTAATCTCCAGCCCCTGCCTGACTTTCTGATTAGTGCTTTGACAGGAAAAAAAAAAAAAAACACATGAAATAAAGAACTCATTCCCACAAGCTGCTTAGACTAAGCCACCACATTTTCACAACCTGCCCTTCAGAGGAATGTCCCCGAGTATTATAGGTGCTACCAGGCCTCATCAGCAGCTCAGCCCGGCTCACATATGCTGGGTGTCCTGAGGGATGACCTGAATGGTAAGAATTTAGGGTTACAGGGCTGTTAGATAGACCCCAGTGCTGTGGAGAGCACTGTGAAGGTCGGGTGAGGTTGCTCAGCCAGGGAAAAAAACAGCGGATCGAACCTGGACCCAGCAAGAGGAAGGCTGCTTGGCCAGCCTGCAGGGCAGGGCTGGGCCCAGAGCTCTGAGGCAGAGCCAGGCACAGGCCCGGAAGGTAAGGACTGGGCCAGTTCCTCACTTAAGGCCCCTGGGGAGGAAGCTTCTCCCTCTTTCCTCCTCTGTTTCCTTCCTCCCTCCCTTCTCCTTCCTTCCTGCCCCTGACTTCACAGCTATTCACTGGACTATTCCCAAACAGCAGGATTTCCAGGGACCTTCACTGTTCCAGGGCACACTTGACTGATATTGCCCCTCAGTGCTCTTTGGTCATCACAAAAACATTTCAGGCTGAAGGACAGGAGCAGATGCACACTCTAGCATGCGGCCTGTCCACTTAGCATCCACTCCAGTGTCATGGGACTGGGGTGTGCACCCCTTTTCTGTCATGGGAAATTCGCTTAGCAGCAAGCAGAACAGCAGCTATCTTCTGGGGAGACTGTCTCCTTAGAAGAGGCAGGTAGTTCATCTGGCCCAGACGTGGGGCCACGTGATTTGATCTTTCTTTTGTGCGCAGGCTGCAGACCTCACTAAGCCTGCAGGGTGTCAGTGGAGGCATTAACCCTCCTCAGGGTAAACCGAGGCAGACAGACCTTGGATCATCTGGGAGCTTGTGCCCAGCCGCCTGAGCTGGCAGCTTCTCACCCCATATGAATGCTCCTGGGATTCTGGTGCTCAGGCACAATAACCTCTGAATGGCATCTAACCAGTCTCCCTAATCCTATCTCAAACCTCCCCACCATCCCAGCCAGAACTATTTGAAACACCAATCTGAGCCTTCTCAGCAGAGAAAAAAATCCTATCAGATGTCACAATTAACCCCCTAACCTTGAACACCTGTTTTCCTGCTTCAATTAAACTTCCCAGAGTGACTCTGCTCCCCACCCTTGCCCATGACCTATTCCCAAGAACCCCATTTGCTAATGCTAGCCTCCCCTGGAAATTGTTGTCCATCCTCCTTATCTGGAATAGATGTCACTGTCCTGAACACTTTGGCTCCCCCAGGCAGCAAGCCGCTTGTTTTCAGCTGCTTTGATTGCCCCACCATCTGCCGGGACCACGGAATCCTGGCTCACACAGAGGGTGCAGGGTGCAGGCAGGTGTCTGGTTAGCTCTGCCCCTCACATCTGGTTCATAGGACGCCCTCCAACTCAGCACAAGGCCACGGGAGCGATGTTTATTATTATTAAGAGCCAGTTGCCACAAGAGTAAGTTCAGATCAAGAACTTCAACGAGTAGTTACTGTTTGTAAAAATTAAATGGAGCAGCACTTTGCAAGGATATGGGGAAACTTATCTTCCCAGAAACTGCAATCTTGGCAAACGGGTCTGTGTTTGGCTAAAGCTCAGGGCATGGCCTAGGCCCTGCAACTACAGGGGAAGTGCCCTTAAGCTTTCCCAGGCGGTATCTTTGCAGTTAGCAGGAAGGGGGTGAGGGGCATCTGGGTTGGTTGACCAAGGTATGGGCGGCACTGCCCAGGGCTGACCAGGTTCCTGCCCTTGGAGTTTAAAGTACCCACATCTGCTGTTCATTGTTTCTGCTCTCCTTGCTGCCAATGGGAGATTTTATTGTAGTCTTTCTGTTTTTCCTTTGTCACAGGGCCCTGGATAAGTTGGGTGGGAGGGATGGTTAAATTTATCTTTTCACTATAGGCTGCCAAATCCACGGAAGGCTATTTTGGAGTCTGATGGAGGAGGAAAACAAGACTGAGTCAGGTCTTGGAACTGGATCCGACAACTACACATCATCTTGATTTTGTTAAATTTTTGTTTATTTAGTCACTGTATTGTGCTAGGCAGGGCCGTTTACAGAACTGCCTCTCTGGAAGAAGCATGATTTTATCTGTCTGGCTTCCCTCCCAGAAGGGTCTTCGTCTGTGACCCCATGTGAGTTTTGAGGTTCTAGGGGTCAAGTTACCCCACATATTTTCATCTCCATATCTAGAAGTAAAACCCAGCCCCAGCTAGCCACCAGAGGACCCACTCCTCTTCTCTCTAAGTTCAGTGATCAGCATGGGCCCTTACACAAGACCCATCGGGATTGATCTGTGAACTCGTGGAGAGGTCGTCTCTACCCACAGAACAATGAACACACAAGAACAGTTCTATGATGCCATTAACCTTTTCTCAAAGCTCTTTCAGTCACCACAGCACATCATTTTTCTCCAACTGGGAAGTTAGACCATCTGTTTGCTTCTGTTCCTTCAGGAGTTACTTGAGCAATGGTTTAATGTTTGAGCCTACAGGTTTTCTGGGTTGGTTTGGTTTTTTGAGGTAGCATCTCTGTTGCGAGGCTGGTCTCAAATTTCCAGTTTCCTGCCACAGTCTCCCAAGAGCTGGAATTAAAATTATGTATCATCACACCCAAATAACCCTATAGATTTTTGTTGTTACTGATGACCTTCATTATTTTTGTTGAGGAATTCAGTTTTATTTACACTTGCCATATGTACTAGGCCTTGGCCAATTTTTGTGAAACATATCTTATGTTCTTGGAAGAAAATCTTTTCCTAAATTGATTGATGCAGAATTCTATTTAAGTTAACAATTAGTTATATTGGGCCAGAGGGTTAGCTCAGGGTTCCGGTGCCTGCCTCGCAAGCGCAAGGTCCTGAGTTCTGATCCTCGGTAACCACATACAATGCTGAGTGTGGAGACTCACGCCCACCAGCAATCAATACCACATACCACAGTGCCAGGCATGGTGGCTCACGCCTGTAATCCCAGCACTCGGGAGGCAGAGACAGGAGAATTGCTGAGTTCAGGGCTTGCCTGGACCACATAGTGAGCTTGGAGCCAGCCTGAACTATAAGGTGAGACCCTGTCTCAAAAAAAAAAAAAAAGAATTAGTTATATTGTTCAGATCATTGAGAGTTGTACTGATTTTTTTGGTGGGAAGTCAGTTATCAGTTTATCATGCTTTGGTAATTTTTTTTTCATTCTGTCAGCCCTTAATATCCCTTTGTTTGTGTGTTTTGCAATTTTATCATAAGGTCTCTAGAAATAAATTCCCTTTTATATGGACTTATTGGGCTTTTTGAACCTGATAATGTATCCTTAAGCACATGTGACAAGAAACTAAAAGAATGGTTTGTAAAAGACAAATGATTGCTTCTGTCACATGCACAAGTAGTCAGACATCAAGCAATCCTGCTCTCTGATCCATGTTCCTTTCCACTGCCCCATCCCCTCTAGTCTAGTTGATTTATTGAGCTCCGGCCCTCACATCTGCATCCCAGGCCTTTCAAATGGTACAAGGAAAAGAGCGCTTGTCCTTTTTTCCCCAACACCTTCCACAAGTCTTACATATTTCTGCTTATACTTCAGTGCCCAGAACTTAGCAAGTGTCTATAAACAAAGCTGGAAATTGTAGAACTTTGTATTGCCATTCCTTCAAACTTTGTGGTTCTAGCCAGGCATGGTGGCTCACGCCTGTAATCCCAGCATTTGGGAGGCAGAGGCAGGAGGATTGCCGATTTTGAGGCTTGCCTGGGCTACATAGTGAGCTCAGGGCCAGTCTGAACTACAAAGCGAGACCCTGTCTCAAAAAAAAAAAAATTGTGGTTCTGACATAGAAGAGGGGGACAAGAACTTCAAAAGAAGCAGATAGCAATTGCTACAAAGTCTTCCTTTTGGCTAGAAAACACCTGTTTTACATTCCCTTCCCACATATGGAACACATTCAACCTCCAAAACAGAAAATAAATCAAAATTCCCATCTAGTAAGAACATCTGATCAAAATTCAATATCTTTGGGTGACATAAGGTTCTTCCCTGCAGGTTCACATGTGGCTCATTCCAGTAACCTATGAATGAATAGATAATCCATCTAATATACAATGGTTGAGAGGATTAGGTTAATATGATTACAACTTTCATTCAGAAGAGTGGGAGCAGGAAGCATTCAGGGCTCCTTGGTCCACAGCAGTCCTCAAATCCAGATGAGTCAGCCTAGAGGCTACCTCCAACCCTGGTGGTAAGGTAAGCTGCTGGTCAGCCCATCTGGAAGCCCCAAGAAATCTCATTTTGGAACATCTTGATCTTTTGTCCTTTGTGGTGAAAGGTCTGTCTTTTCCAATATTACTCCCTATTCCTCACTCTCACAGCCATATCTGAGTGGGCACTGGAAGGGGTGCTCCCTAGAGCTTTATGGTTTGTGCAGACTGCTTCTGGTTGGTACAGATATAGGACCCAGAGTATGTTGTGGAGAGCTTCACTATCCTAGGTTGTGGTAGGCCGGTCCTGGGCCTTCTGCAGCTTGATGACATAGTAGTCTTCCAAACGTTTTTCTTTGATTTGAGCCTGGAGACTCATTTGGCAGTTACTTCCCTTGCTCTGTCCATCCATCTCTACTTGACTTATTGTAGTCCATTTGTTCCAGGACATTGTTTTTGGATTTGGATTCTGTAGACCAGTGTTATGTTCATGAGAGTCAATATGTTGTGTGTGGCTATGATTTGTTTATTCATACTGTTCTATAATATTCCATCATGTGAACACACCACAAATAACTTGTCAATTTCACTGTTTGATGGGTGTTTTGGAAAGTTACTAGTTTGGGATTAGCAGAAGTAGTGCTGCTATGATAGTCTTAGACTTCTTATTGATTAATTTATGCACATACTTCTTTTCAGTATTGTGCTAGTTACCTACTGTTGCATAGCAAAGTACTCCAAAACTTAGTGGCATAAGAAACATTCATTTCATGATGCTCATGAATTTTGTGGGTGAAGGAATTGGAGAAGAATAAAAGATATGGTTTCAGGCTGGAGATTTAGCTCAGTGGTTCCAGCACCTGCCTAGCAAGCGCAAGGTCCCTGGTTCAATCCTGATAACCACATACAATAATACTAGGTGTGGTGACTCACACCCCCCAACGATCAATACCACATACCACAATGTCGGGTGTGGTGGCTCACGCCTGTAATCCCAGCACTCAGGAGACAGAGACAGGAGGGTGGTTGAGTTCGAGGGTTGCCTAAATTACATAGTGAGTTTAGGGCCGCCAGCCTGAGCTACAAAGCAAGACCCTGTCTCAAAAAAAAGATACGGTTTGTTTCTCTTCAACTCATTTGAGAGTTCAGATGGGAAAACCCAGATGGCTGGGGAGGTCTGAGTTAGTTGGGTGCTGGAATAGTGTGGAGACTTTTTATTCCCAAATCTTATGTCTGGACTGGGATAACTCAAGATTGGGCTTCCCTTTGAACGTATCTGGAGTATCTGCCCACAGACTGTTCATATGGCTTAGACTTTTCCTTACTAAGCCATAGATAGAGTTAAGCTTCTACATGATCTGAAAGAAAATATTCTGGGAAGAAAAATTTAAAAAAATAAAGGCTGTAAGGTTTTTTATGACCATCTTTAAAAGCCTAATATATCATCAATATCATGGTCTATTCAGAGCAGTTATAAATTCTCCATAATTCAAAGACATTGAATATGGACCCTATCTCTTACTGAAAGATGCATCATAGAAATTGTAACCATGTTTTACATATATATATATATATTTTTGAGACAGGGTCTCACTTTGTAGTTCAGGCTGATCCCGAGCTCACTATATAGCCCAGGCAAGCCTGGAACTCAGCAATCCTCCTGCCTCTACCTCCTGAGTACTGGGATTACAGGGGTGAGCCACCATGCCCGGCTATATTTCTTAATTAAAGTTGTACAATCATGTCTCTTTACCTCTTTTTGAAAACTTATTTTTAAAAATTTTATTCATACATATGTGCATTACATAATTAATATATCCATTGTGGAGAATTAGTAAATGTACGTAACACATTCTAAGTTTTTTTACTTTCTTTTCCCCTTCCCTCACTCCATTTCTTGGTCCCCTTCCCATTTGCAAAAGATTTATCTCCCTGTGTCCTATTATCTATCTTTTATTCTGTTATTTAAATTATTTATATATTGAGTTTCTCATAGGAGAAACTATGAGATATTTAAGTTTATGTTTTTAATTTATTTCATTTATTGCTATGGTCTCAAGGTACATATATATTCCTACAAATGACTCAACTATCCTTCTTTTGGCAGAAAAGAACTCCACTGTGTACAAACAATAAATTTTCTTTATTTATTCATCTATTAATGGACTAATAGGCCACTTACAAGATTTAGCTATTATGAGTTGTGCTGCTATAAACATAGGTATGCTTGTACCACTACAAATACAATGTCCTTAACTCCTTGGGAAAGATACTAGAAGAATAGCTGAATCAAATGAAATTTCTATTTTTAGGTGCTTTTTTTCTTTCAAGATGATACATACTAACTTCCATAGTGATTGTACTAATATTCCCACCAATAATGTAGAGGGTTTATTTTCCCCCCCCTGGCAGATTTGCCAGAGTTGATTATTTGATTTCTTGATACTAGCCATTGTTTCTGGAGTAAAGTGAAATCCCAGGATTATTTTAATTTGCATTTCTCTAATGACCAGAGATGTGAAACATTCTTTTGTTTATTTATTAGCTACTTGTACTTCTTCCAAGAAATGTCTTTTCATTTCAGTTGGGCCTTTTTTTTTTTTTTTTTTT
>PVIC010043145.1:0-15531 GCA_004025085.1 Thryonomys swinderianus | reverse complement strand
TTCAGGCTGGCCCTGAGCTCACTATGGTGCCCAGGCAAGCCGCCGCGAACTCAGCAATCCTCCCGTCTCTGCCTCCCGAGTGCTGGGATTACAGGCATGAGCCATCACGCCCAGCATTATATGTGGTAACCGGGGATCGAACTCAGGTCCTTACGCTTGCGAGGCAGGCGCCGGAACCACTGAGCTAACCCTCCGGCCCTGGATTTTTTTTTTTTTGAGACAGTTTTGCTGTGTAGTCCAGGCTGGCCTAGAATTTGTACCACAGCTCAAACTGCCATCAAACTGATGATTCTCCTGCATCAGCATCCTGAGTGCTGGATTATAGGTTCGATTCTCAAAACCACATTTAAAAAAAAAATGAAGATGGGCGTGGTGGCTCATGCCTGTAATCCCAGCACTCGGGAGACAGAGGCAGGAGGATTGCTGAGTTCCAGGTTTGCCTGGGCTCCATAGTGAGCTCAGGGCCAGCCTGAACTACAAAGCGAGACCCTATTTCTGTTTTTTTTTTTAATAAAAAACATGAAAATTAATTTTAAAACATGGTACAGTAGTTCACACCTATTATCCCAGCTACTTGGAAGACTGAGGCCTCAGCAATTTAGCAGCCAGATTTTAAAAGTGCTGCGGATGTAGCGCAATAGTAGAATAATTGACTGGCATGTGTGGGGCCCTGGGCTCATTTCCACAAAAAGTTTTTAGTAATATATTCCGCTTGCCCCGCAGATCCAAAATATTATTTCAGCATGTAATCACTCTAGGATATTAATAAGATATCATACATCTCTTCGTTCCTCTTGTCTGTGAAGCTGGAATGGCTCGCACTCGTGCACATCTCAGCTCTGTGCTACATCCAGGGCCCTCAGCAGCGGCGCCCCCGCAGTGGATGTCCCGAGCCAAGTTCCCAGGGCTCTCGCGCCGCGTCCCCCACCGTGTCTCTCCCCTTCTCTGAGCTAGCGTCACAGACCACCACACGCCCTGGGCTCGGAGCCCAGGGTCCCGTCTTCTCCCTCTCTGTCCCCCAGGGCCATGGGACATGCACAGCCCAACGAGGTTTCACAAGCAGTGAGCTGAGGTCAGGATGGGGTGAGTGACCGCCCAGCAGCAGCCTTGGGGCTCACCAGGCAGCGGCAGACCTGGCAGGGGTCCCCACGTGCAGTCCACTCTTGGCCATGGTCCCTGTGAGTGCCGCCGTCTGTGCAGCCTGGGGCTGGGACAGAGGAGGGCCGGTGGGAGGTCGCCCACGTTCCCCGGACGCCTTCGCCGGACCAGGCCGCGCCTCCGCCTGGCAGGGTGAAGTCCCCACTGCAGGCTGCTCTGGCCTTCCCGACAGCCCGGCCGTGCTCACCCACCCAGCGACAGGGGTGCTCCTCCCTTCTCCCCCTGAGGTTTGGCTATTCGTTGCTACTTGCACTGGGCCCCAATGCACTCACCCCCGGGCTGGGGCCCAGCCCTCGCTCACTCTGCCCTTCTTCCCGCACTGTCCTCTGCCTTCTTTGGCCCATTGCCCAGTTAACTTCCTTTATCTCTAAGGGCCCCATTCACAGCTCTCCTGGGACTGTTTCCCGTCCAGGTCCAGCTGGGTTTCCACAGTACCTGCCCTGCTTTTATTCCTGACCATGATGTGTGTATGGGGTACGACTCAGGGTCGCCCTCTAGTGGCCATCCCTGAGGGGGGCCACCTGTGCTGGGGTGCTCAAAACAGTGGTCACTTATTTCACAGCTTTGTGAGGTTTACAACATCACTATGTGTGCCTTACAAATGAGGAAACCGAGGCACAGAGTGATTAAGACCATCAAGTGACAATGGCAGAATTTATGCTCAGGCATAGCACCTCGGACCCAGCTTGGATTGGCATTACTCCCCCTTCCCAAACCAGAGGCCGGGGCGAAGCCGGGGTGGGCTGTAGAGGTGAGGAAATGGCAGGGGCTCCGTGAGGGAAGAGTCAGGGGACCTCACCTTGGCAGGCTGGGCAGCAGTGCCCAGGCCTCAGAACAGGTTCAGGGCAGGGACTGGGTGGGCACTTCGTGGGCACGCAACGAACCAGGCTCCTCTGTAATGCACCAATAACTGCAGCCACCCTCGGGTACCCCAGTGGGTGTGGGGCGGCAGGTGTCAGGCAGGGGTGGAGGGAGCGCCTCCGGGGCACCAGCACTTGCAAGGCATATCACGAACGGCTAAAAGAGTGGATGGCCCGGCCACACCTGGGGCCTGGGCCATAGTGGCAGAAGACTCACCAGGCAGGAGCATTGGAGACAAGGGTTGGAGACGGATAGAAAGCTGGCCCCCTCTTCATAAAGCCGCCCCTCATACTCACAGCCTGGGAGGGTTGCCAGGGTGACAGGTAAGTCATTAGACAGCAGGGGTGGGGATCCCCAAGGGACAGTATGACACTAGTGGGAAGTGGACCCGCTGGGGCTAAGGGGATGGAGACTGGGCAGAGCGGGCGGTCACCTGGCCGGCAGATGGGGCAGCACTCCCCAGGTGCGGTGTAGCTCTCCAGGCAGTTGAGCTCCGAGCAGGAGGGCCCCTGGCACCGCACGGACCCTTCCTGTGGGGCAGACACTGAGCCCCACCTCGGTCTTTGCCACCGCCTGAGCCGGGCTACTCTGCAGGCCTTGTGGCCTCACAGGCTTCAGGCATCAGCGCACGGCTAAAGCAGCAGCTGGGTCTGGCCTCCAGGTTAGGACGGGTGTGATCAGACCCCGGACAGGAGCGATGCAGGTGATAGCTGGGGCCAGGCCCTGATTCTCTTACCTGGCAGATGCAGGTGACACAGGGCTCTGGGTGCCATGTTTCCCCTGACCTGTGGCCATCAGGGCAGCCTGCAAAACCAGACCCAGAGGGCAGGGTGTCACATCACAGGGGCACCATTCAGGACTCAGGTACCACAGTTTTATATTTGCTGCACTTTTCCAACAGGCAACAGTCTAGTGTCTAACTCTTAACAATTTATTTATTTTTGAGACAGGGTCTTGCTATGTAGTTCAGGGTGTCCTTGAACTCACTATGTAGCCCAGGATGATTTCAAGCTCACAGTGATCCTCCTGCCTCAGCCTCCCGAGTATTGGGATTAGGCACATGCAGCACCATGCCTGGCTCCTCAATGTGTGTATGTGTGTGTGTGTGTGTGTGTGTGTGTGTTTTGAGACAGGGTCTCACTTTGTAGTTCAGGCTGGCCCTGAGCTCACTATGGAGCCCAGGCAAGCCTGGAACCCAGCAATCCTCCTGCCTCTGCCTCCCGAGTGCTGGGATTACAGGCGTGAGCCACCACACCCGGCACTGTGATATGTGGTATTGATTGCTGGTGGGCATGAGTCATCACACCCAGCATTGTATGTGGTTACCGGGATCAAACTCAGGGCCTTGCTCTTGCAAGGCAGGCACTGGAACCACTGAGCTATATCTCTGGCCCTCGATGTGTTTATTTTATAACAGGTGGGAGTAAAGCATCTTGAAAAGGGTTTCTTTCTTTTTATTACTCCTTGGATCCAACCAGTCACCAATTCCTGCTCATTTTTAGAAATACCTCCTTCTTTGCAGCCTTCTACGATCTCGGCTGTATGCCTAGGCAATAGCTGTAAAGCCCCCGACTGGTCTGTCTGTGTCCAGCCCATACCAGCTAAGTATTCTACTTGAATACGCCACACTCTAGCTCTTTGGCCTGCAGTAGTTCCCTGTAGCCCATAGAAGAAAGTCCAACTGCAGGGCTTGTAACAGCCTGTGTTCACTGGCCTTTCCGGACTGATTCTTGGAATGTGTTTCTCTACACCTGCTTCCTGTGCACAGAGGGGCTGCAAGGACTCCTTCTCCAGGCGAGGCCACTTGCCCTTGAAGAACCAGCTCAGATGACCGCCGGCCAATACAGCAGTGCAGCCTGATTGCCTGCCGCTCGGATGGACAGCCCTGCCCTCCTCTCCTTCCTCGGGCAAACCACACCCTGCCTTCTACATCTCTTCATCTGTTCACTGGATCTTAAATCTTGTGTTAGATCAGCTGTAAATTATCTTCTCAACTAGACCGGAAGCTCCCTGAAGCTAATGATAATCTGACACGGTCGCAGGCCAGGGTCAGTGTTTGTTGGTTCCAGCCCCGGTCAGGCCATCACACGGTTCTCCCACTCCCTCTCTCCCAGGTCCCCAGAACACGAGCGGGAGGGAGGCCCAGGCCAGTGGCGCTGACCTGGCTCACAGTGCGGGCAGCACGCTCCCGACTCAGGGCAGGGCCCTCGTGGGCATGGCGTCTGGGTACAGGTGATGGCCCCTTCCTGTGGAAGCAGGCTGGGGTGACTGCAGGGCCTCTGAACACAACCTCACGCAGGCAGCGACTCGTCCAGAGCAGAGGTTGAGTTGGCCCAGCGCACGTGGGCTACCCTCACCCGAGGGAGAAGCGGTGTCCCACGCCACCCCATCCTGTTTTCCAGGTGCCAGCAACTTCCCCAGAGAGGAGAGATTCTAGGAAGAGAGCCAAGGGGTTTCTCAAGGGAGAAGTAAGAGAAAAACGGCTGTGGAGGCGGCAACAGAAAGCAGGCGGACGGGGATGTGAAGTGGCAGATGGGTGAGGAGAGAGGAGCAGCACCGGCGTCACCAGTGAGGGAGGGGAAAGAGCAATTCCAGCCTCCGGCCTCTATGGCACTATTCGCTGAGGTGAAATCCAGGGGCTTGGGGCCTGCTGGGGGCTGCACTTCAGAAAGTGGAGCCCGAAACAATCAGCCCAAGGCCTCCCAGGCCAAGGCTGGGGAAGGGCAGGAAAAACTCATCACAAGATATCCAACAGCAGCACTTAGAGGGAGGGAGGGGCAAAGGTAGGCACAGGATATCCGGTGGGTCACGGGAACTCACCAGGCAGCGGCAGGTGGTGCAGGTGTCTGGGGAGAAGGTCTCCCCATTGCCATAGACCTGACCATTGTGGCTGCAGCCTGAGGAGGAGACAGTGTGATACTCAGGCCCTGGCACCATCTCCAGGCCCTGAAATGGCCCAGTGGGGGGTAGGGGGGGTGCTAACCTTGGCACTGAGGCAGGTTGGGCCGAGGGCCACAGTGTGCTGTCCCACTCTTGCAGATGCAGGCTGTGCAGGCATCAGGCTCCCAGCGGGCCCCCTCCGGCCAGGTGCGCCCTTGGCCCCAGCACTGGGCAGGGGCCGGGCGGCACTCACAGGACTCTAGCTGCCGCACCCTGGCCTGCAGGCCCCGGTTCTGGGGAAGGAGGAACTGCAGCTCAGCACCCCCCCACACACTCGTGAAGGCCAGAACGGAAGCAGAACGAGGAGGAAATTAGACAGTTCCACAGCAGAGGTGGGTCTCCCTCCATAAACTTGTCTCAAATAGTTCTCAGGGAGCACAAAGGGGACTGACCCTCACTTAGCACCTGGTACAGAGTAGGTGCTGCATCCTGAAGGGCACAGAAATCCAGACCGGCACCACACATACTCAAGATTCTTCACTTAGGAGAGAGCAGGTGAAGGAAAAAAAAGGAAAAAGAACAAAAGAGAGAGAGGGAAGGAAGGAAAGAAAGAAAAAAAAAAAGAAAGGGGACGGAGGGTGAGAGGGAGGAGAAAAACTGGGAAGCTGGGCATAGTCATGCATGCCTATAATCCCAGCATTCAGGAGGCTGAGACAGGAGTATCACTGGGGGTTCAAAGCCATCCTGAATTACACAGCAAGATCCAGTCTCAAAATGAAAGGAGGAGGGCTGGGGATTTAGCTCAAGTGGTACTGCACCAACCTCGGATGCACAAGGGCCCAAGTTTGATCCCCGGTACTGAAAAATAAAATATAAATAAATAAATAATAAAATATTTTTTTAAAAAATGGAAGGAGGAGCCGGGTATGGTGGTTCCCATCTGTAATCCCAACACTCGGGAGGCAGAGGCAGGAGGATTGCTGAGCCTGAGGCTTGCCTGAGCTACACAGTGAGCTCAGGGCCAGCCTGAACTACAAAGCGAGACCCTGTCTAAAAAATAAATAAATAAAAAAGCCAGGCGTGGTGGCTCACGCCTGTAATCCCAGCACTCGGGAGGCAGAGACAGGAGGATTGCTGAATTTGAGGCTTACCTGGGCTACATAGTGAAATGAGGGCCAGCCTGAAGTACAAAGCAAGACCCTGTCTCAAGGAAAAAAATTTTTAAAAAGTACCAAAATGAAAGAAGGAAAGGGAGGGAGGGAAGGAAGGAGGAAGAAAGGAAGGAGAGAGAGAGAGAATAAATCTTAAAGACTTTTCAGATGAGACCCTCTCTGTGTGCTTTTAAAATGAAACTATTTTAGGGTCCCTAGGGCCCCCAACCCTCTCTTCTCTTCCCAATATGCAAAAGTTCACCCCACACCAAACATGCAGACCTGCCTCTGCGTGGTACCTGCTCTCTGAGCTTGGCCACCTCGGCCTCCAGTCTCCCCAGCCGTTCCTCCAAGGGGTGCCACTGTTTTCGGGGACTCTGAACAGGGACTGAGGAAGGGGCAGGTGCCTGCTGTTGGTAGTCATGGACGTCGGCAAGTGCAGGGGTCTCCCTGAGGACAGCCTCACCTGAAGGGCACAAGAGTTCTCAAAGGTTGACAGTGCTTCTAGTCTCTGAACCATGTAGGGGGTCACTTTTCTCCACATCCAGGGAAGGAAACATGGCCTGGTTTTTTTGCTTGTCTGGTTTTATTTTATTTATTTTGGTTTTTTTTGAGACGAGGTCTTACTATGCAGTTCAGACTGATCTTGAACTCACTATGTAGCTCATCCTGCACTTGAACTCACAGTGTACTCCTGCCTCAGCCTCCTGAGTGCTGGGATTACAGGTGTGTGCCACTATGCCTGGCTTTGTTATGTATGTATGTGTTTATTGAGACAGAATCTCAATTTGTAGTTCAGGTTGGCCCTGAGCTCAGTCTCGAACTCAAAGCAATCCTCCTGCCTCTGCCTCCCGAGGGCTGGGATTACTGGCATGAGCCACCACGCTCAGCACTGTGCTGTGTGATGTCAGGGATCAAACTCAGGACCTCGCATTTGCAAGGCAGACCCCAGAACCACTGAGCTAAATCCCCAGCCTACTTTGTTTTATTTTTGAGATACGGTCTTGCTATGTAGTTCAGCCTGTCGAACTCACTCTGTAATCTAGGCCGGCCTCAAGCTCAAGGCAATCCACCTCTCTCAGCCTGCTGAGCACTGGGATTGCAGGTGTGCTCCGCTGCACTCAGCTGTATCTGTGAGTGTTGAAAGCTGGGGCAGGGCATGCAAGGAAGTAAGGGCACCCTGAGAAGACAAAAGTGCTCCAGACATGGGCCAGTATTTAGCTCAAGTGGTACCGCGTCTACCTTGGAAGAAGGGCCCAAGTTCGAGCCCCAGTACCACACAATAGAAAAAGTGATCCAGACCAGCTTTTCCTTCCTGTCCCTGTGAACTCTCCAGAGACAGTGACCCTCGAGAGGCACAGAGCAGTACCCAGACCAGAGCGTCCCTAAAGGCTGGTGGACACTATCCCTGTTATAAGAATGTCAAGACTGGGCTGGAGATTTAGTTCAGTGGTTCCAGTGCCTGCCTCGCAAGCACCTGAGTTGGATCCCCAGTAACCACATACCACAATGCTGGGCGTGGTGGCTCATGCTTGTAATCCCAGCATTTGGGAGGCAGAGACCGGAGGATTGCTGAGTTCGCAGCGGCTTGCCTAGGCACCATAGTGAGCTCAGGGCCAGCCTGAACTACAAAGTGAGACCCTGTCTCCAAAAAAGCAAAAAAAAAAAAAAAAAAAGAATCCTGGGCCGGAGATTCAGCTCAGTGGTTCCAGCGCCTGCCTCGCAAACACAAGGCCCTGAGTTTGATCCCAGTAACCACATACAATGCTGGACGTGGCGACTCACGCCCACCAACCATCAATACCATATACCACAGTGCCGGACATGGTGGCTCACAACTGTAATCCCAGCACTCGGAAGGCAGAGACAGGATTGCTGAGTTCAAGGCTTGCCTGGGCTACATAGTGAGCTCAGGGCCAGCCTGAACTACAAAGCGAGACCTGTCTCAAAGAAAAAAAAAAAAAAGAATATCAAGATGGCCCAGGAATGTGGCACTGTGCCTGCCTTGCAAGTATAAGGTTCCGAGTTCGATTCCCTATACCAGAAGAAAGAAAGAAAGAAAGAAAGAGAGAGAGAGAGAGAGAGAGAGAGAGAGAGAGAGAGAGAGAGAGAGAGAGAGGGAGAGAGAAAGGAAGGAAGAAAAAAAAGAAAAGAAAAAAGAATACCAGGATTATCCATCCTCCCAGGCCAGCAGTGGGCTAGGAACCTGATACATCCCTGATTATGTCATGCTGCGAGGGCCCAACACAGGCTGAAAGGATAACAACACAGAGGATAAAGCAGCTACTTTTGTGTGACCCCTCCATACCCACTCTCCACTGCCATCTATACCTGTCAGAAAAGGCAGTTCTGTGGGTGGGACCAGGGGCTCAGGGAAGGGCACTGCCTACCCTGTTTACCTCCACGCTGCCCAGTGTCATATGCCTGTGGCATGGCTCTGGGACACCACCTGGTGGATAGGGGGCTCTAGAGCTTGAGACCCAACTGCATTTCTTGAAGGATTTGGGGGAGTGCTAGCAAAGCCTCCACTAGCTTCCAGCACCCCAGGCCAGGAAAGAGCCTGTCCCTGGTTGTGGATGACACTGTAGTAGGGAGGAAGGGGGCACCTCAGAGTTCCGGCTGTAACTTCTCACCTCATCCTGTTCTGAGATAGGAAAGTAAAGGGGAGGGCAGGGCAGGTGGACCCAGGGTGGCTTCCTTCAGACATCCAGGTGGGGCTGGGAACAGCAGAGGGCCTTGAGGAGGCAGAGAGAGAGGCCCAAGAAGAGCGGCCTTTCCCACAGAGGCAGCTGGTTAGCGAGGCCAGCCGGGACAGCTGGAGGCTTCTCACTGACACAGTGCCCAGAGGCAGGAAAGCAAAGCCAGCCACTCTCTCCTCAGCCCTGCCACCAAAGGGAGCGGGACTCGAGTCCAAACCCTGCTTTGCTCAAGTTCTTTGGCTTGGTTAATGCCACCCCACTGACCCAGTTATCCGACCTAGAGATGTTTAACTGCACCCCTCTTCTTCGCCCCTTCCCAATCCATCAGTCTCTGACCTCCTCTTTCCCTAAGCCACCCTCCACTCTTACCTCAGCGGTCCACACACCCTTCTGAGCCATACAGCGGGAAGTTCCAGTGTGACCCCCACAGTGAGACCCCTGTTTCCAGCCCCCAGGACTGCTCACGCCACCAGCACCCAAGCCGCTCTTCCTGCTCGCGCACCCCGCGGCCACCAGGAACGGCACTCTGGCCTGGCCCCCGTGCTCCCCCTGCTCGCCACACCTGGAGAGTGCTGGGGCCAGGGGCTCCGATCTGAACCCTCCATTGGCTTGAGCCCTACAGGCCGCTCCCTCCCCCGAGTGGCTTTGCTCCCCAGCCCCCTGCCGTCTGGCTTCAGCAGCAGTTAGAGACAAGGGGCGAGAAGGGGGCCAGGGGCACCTTCCAAAAAGGCTTCTGAGGGTGGCACGAGCCTGGCTGCTGCTGTGGGGCTGTCCCCCCCAGCTCTCCTCCAAGCCTTCCCTGCCCTGCCCCGCGGGGCCCCAGGAGCAGACTCCTGCTCCTACCAGCCTCCACTTCCCCCTCCTTCCCCAGGACAAATAATTAACTTCAGATCTCCGCCGCCGCCGCCCGCCGCAGGCGCCCGGCCCTCCGGAGCCCCACCTCGGCGCGGTTCCCCGCCCGCTCCCGACGGGAGGAAGAGGTCCAGGGCCACAGCCAGGTGAGAGCGGAGAAGCCCGGGCCTCTGCTGGCTGAGCAGGGCCGGCCCGGCCGCCCCGCGCCCCGGCCACTCACCGCCCGCGGCCCCGCGCGCCGCCAGCGCCAGGATGCCGAGCTGCAGCAGCAGGGACAGCCGCGCCGCGCCGGGCCCCGCCATGCCGCTCCGTCTGCCCTCGGCAGTCGCGGCTCGGCGGGCGCTGGGAAGGCGGGCTGGGGAGGCACAGGCCGCCTCCCACCCAGTCTTTGTTCATCGAGGGCCCCTGGCGTCTGTCATCCCGCCCCGCAGTGCCCGCCTCCCCGATGGCCACCTCTCCTGGGCCCAGCCCCGTCCGGACTCCAGCTACCCGCGCGAGCTGGCCCTGCGGCGGGGTCTCGGGTAAATGGCCCAGCCAGCAGGAGACACGGAGCATAGACACGCCACAGCTCCGGGCCCTGGGACTGCCCCCTCTGCTCTTCGGCTTGTTCCATCCTCTTAGGGTTTCGCAGTCTAGCTTTCTCCATCTCCTGGGTTTGCAGGAAAAGCAGACTGAACTGGGTTCGGGTCCCCAGTTGGTCAGCACCACGTGGCTTCGGACAGACCTAACTTCTCCATGCCTCAGCTTCCCTCTCTAAACCATAGGTCGCAACATCTGCCATAGATTCCCACAAGGACTGAGATTATGCAGGTGAACAGTGTAGGGCAGTGCTTAACAAGTGCTAAATGCGCAGCTAGTAATATTGGGTGCTAAACCCTGTCCTCAAATCAAGCACTCAATCTATAATCTACTCACTCTCCACCTCTACATTTCCTTCCAGGACTCCACCCGCCCCTTCTAGCCAGCCAGCAGCCCCAGGATTGGCTGGATCCCAGCACTTTCCAGCTGCTGAGCTAAACTAGGCCTGTGGGGTGAGCCTGGGTAGGGGGCAGGGCTGGGCCTGGGGCTGAGCGGAAGGAGAAGCCCAAGGGAGGAAACGAGGGAGTCTGGGAAACTCTTCAGTGCAGGGGGAAGCCAAGAGAGGTCGATCGGGGCCTCCGGCTCACAGTTGGGAGGGATCCTGTGAACCCGACCGAAGCAGTAGTCTCTTTCAGGTTGGAGTGCAAAGCCACCCCTCCCCCAGCCAGGCAAATTCTGAAAGTCCCCCAGGCACCTCAGCGGAAAGAGGTGTGTGCTGTCCTTATTAGGCCTGAGCACAGCGCGGCGGGGGAGGAGGCTGTGGATCAACCTGGCCTTTGTGACCTGGAGCGGGGCTTGTGGAGCAGAGAAAAGCCAGAGCCAATCAGCTGGAAAAGGAATAAGGAAATGGCAGCTGTCTTTCCTCCAGGCTTTGGAAAATCGCCTGTGTTCGCTGGACACGGCTTCCGAGGGGGCCTGTCCTAGGGAAGCCAGGGCTGCACGCTCCAGGGCACCTCCAGCCTCAGCCTGGGTCTACTGCTCACTGCTGTGTGACTTCACTTTCCACACCTAATTTCTCTTAGCTCCAACCCTGAGTTCTAAAAATACCTGCCTCTAGAGTTCAGGAGGTTTAAAACATTTAACACCCAAAAATAGCACCTAGCATAGAGCCTGACCCGTGCATACGAGGTCTGTATTCTGGTGACCTCTGATGGGGCACGTGGGCCTTTAACAAGTGGTCCAGCCGGGAACCACTGGGTAGCACACAGGGCACAGACCACGGAGTCCAGTCTCAGTGCAGGCCACTGGACACTCGTTCCCCCACTTGCCAACACGAGTGTTTCCCATGTTCATGCAGCTCTCCCCTTAGCCACTGAACCATCTTGGCAAGTTGGTGAACTTTCAGTCTCACGTTCCTCCCCTGAGAACTGGGGATAAGAAGAGTGCGTGTTATGAGGCATAGTGGCGCATGCTTGTGATCCCAGAGCTCAGGGGGCTGAGGGAGGAGGGCTGAGTGTTCAAGGCCAGCTTGGGCTACAAAGAACCCTGTCTCCAACAACAGAGTACATGTGTTGTGGCTACAGTAAGGACTGTCGAAGCCTGTGTTCCCTGCAGGCAGAGCACGAGACGAAGGCCTGTAGCAACTCAAACAGGGAGGGGTGGGCAACAGTGGCAGGTTGCACGATGGAGCTGGCCACTGCTGCAGGCATCTGAGCTTCCGATCGCTTAGGACCACTTGAGCGACATGACAGCCAGGTAGTAAGTGCCAGCACCAGCCGAAACCCAAAGGGAGGGAGGCCAGGTCTGCAGCCAGGCCTGAGGAAAGTTGCTGTCAGGTCGCGCCCGTGTGGGGGGAGTGAGGCAGCACCAGGGTTTACAAAGAGGTGTCTGACAACGTGTTAAGTTAAATAATGCACGGAGAATGTTGAGGTTTTTTTTCTTTTTTTTTTTTTTGAGACAGGGTCTCGCTTTGTAGTTCAGGCTGGCTCTGAGCTCACTATGTAGCCTAGGCAAGCTTCGAACTCAGCAATCCTACTGCCTCTGCCTCCCGAGTGCTGGGATGACAGGCATGAGCCACCATGCCCCCGGCACTGTGGTATGTGGTATTGATGGCTGGTGGGTGTGAGTCTCCACGCCCAGCATTGTATGTGGTTCCCGGGGATGGAACTCAGGACCTTGTGCTTGTGAGGCAGGCGCCGCAACCACTGAGCTAACCCTCCGGCCCACGGAGAATGATTTTTATGTGTCCAGCACATTTTAAGCACCCACCCTATGTTATTACGTTTATTATTACAATCGTCATCTTTCTCCAAGGCTCAGTATTAACATGCTGTAACTGCAAGAAGGCCAGGAAGCGCCTGGAAATTTCACTCCGTGAGATCAGAACCCAGTGGCCAGAGGAAAGGGAGCTCATGGGAGCCCCACGACTGCACGACCGGTGTGAGCCCCTTTCGTGTCAGGCACCGTGTAGATCCACGGTGAATTAGGACCTGCAGCACAGCACCGTGCGGAATCCTGGCACAGGGAGGCGCGTGAGCACGCGGGCACACTCAAGTCGCGCGCGTGGAAAGGGCTCTGCTCCTCCTCGGGCCCGGGAGCCATGGGCGGCCTTCTTGGCCCCATGAGAAGAATCGCAGCGGGAGGAGGGACTGGACCCCTGCCCGGCCTGGAGGCCCCTGCGTGCGACTGCTGGCTTCCTGACGGTGAGGGCCCCACGGAAGGCCCGGAGCACGGGGCCGTGTGGTGCGGACCGGTGGAAGAGGCAGAGGGAGAGCGGAGTCCTGGTTCTGCGCTGCCCCGCCACTTCCTGACTGAGCCGCTGCCCTCCCCCCTCCCCCTCCCCCTTTGGCACCCCCAGGGGCGGCCTCACTCAGGGCCTTCCTCGAAGGACGGGGGCACTAGTGCGGTCCGGAAGGCCGGAGAGGGAACAGCGTGTACGGTCCCCCTCTTCTCTCCTCGTGGGGGTGGCGATGGCTCTGGTTAGTCCCTGAGGCTACATCTTTCACCTACACCCGTAGATAGGTAAAATCCACCCCACGCACACTTTTTGCAGAAGCAGGGATTGAACTCAGGTTCTTGTAATACAGGGAGCACCTGTAACTCCCACCTGCTACATAGCTGAAACATAAGTTCGTGCTCTCTAAAAATCGAAGAATGAACTATAGGAACAATGAAGGCTAAGAGTAGGAAAAGTTTATTGAGAAAAGAAAGCTTCTGCCAAAGAGGGACGGAGCGGGGGGTCCCCCGAAAGTGGATTACCTCGGGTACCCTGTTTCCCAGGGGGTGGTATTTATGGAACAGAGCCACAAGATGAGGCGGGTTCAAAGTGGAGCCAACCAATGAGATTTAAAAGGTGGATAAAACAACCGATAAGATTAATGTCGACGAAAGGGGAACTCAGTGGGAAACCATCCCAGTCGGGGATCCTTCAGCGATTGATACCTATTTAGAATATCAGTCACTGTTATTTACCCTGCTTTGAAGTGGTTCTGGTTCTTCTTCTGCGATGCTAAAAGTGTCTCCATTGTCCTCAGGGTCCGCCCTTTGTCTTCCAAATTGGCTCCTCCCGCGCTCACCCTGTCTACTGTAACTGCTAAGGGGTATCTAATTAGCTTACCTGTGACACTTGCACTTGTCAGGCGGGTGGCAGCACCACTAAACTACATCTCTGGCCCAAATGATCCCTTCTTTACACTTCTTAGCCGAAAGGCCGGGAAGCGATGATAATCCCTTCTTTAAATTTCCTGTAGCTGGGAGACGCACGTCTGCAATCCCAGCTACTCTGGAAGCTGAGGCAAGAAGATGGCAACTTAAAGCTCAGTCTGGCCGAATTAGCAAACTCCTGTCTCAAAATCAAAAACAAAATGGAGGATTAGGGATGCAGCTCAGCGGGAAGGCTCTAGGTTCAATCCCTAGTACCTAAAAAAGAAGAAAGAAAAGGAGAGGGGAGTGGAAAAGGTCGGGGAGGGGAGGAGGAAGAAGAGGAAGAAAAATAAAAAGCATCTTTAGCTAAATCCTTTTGAGGAGAATTCATCTCCCTAAACCAATGTCTGGATTTGGTGGCTGGAAGCAAAAGGCCTTGTGGGAGGGAAGGAAGGGATTATTAAATACATGACTAAATTTTTCTACTTCACTTGATACTGTTGAAATTGCAACATTTGTGACCAATGAAACAAGATAAATAGACAAGAGTATAAAGCCATCGTCCTGCCTGCTGCGTTCACATTCACCCAGGCTAAAGGACCCCTGGCTCCTGATGGGGGAGCGGGGCCTAGCTCTCAACCTGGAACGCGAGTTCGTGTTCTCTAAAAGTGAAGAATGAATTTTAGGAACGATGGAGATTAGAGTAGGAAAATTTTATTGAGAAAGAAAGCTTCTGCCTAAGAGAGCCAGAAGGGGGAACCCTGAAGGGTGAGTAACCCAGAATCGCTTTTTCCAGGGGGAATTTATGGACCAAAACCACGAGGTAAAGTGGGAGCTTCCGATAAGATTCAAAGAGGTGGACAGACTACAAACAACCAATGGGTAAAGTGGGGGATATCAGTAAGATTCAAAAGAAATGGGTAAACTGTATTTAACCAGTGGGATTACAAATACAGTTGCTTAAGCAAATGGGGTCCAATGAGGAATCAAGTCACATAGCAAGAGTATAGGATTGTTTTAGTCAGGAGACTTTTCCAGGTAGATAAAATTCCTGGCTCTCTACCCCAGGGGATTTGCACTCACTGCATTCCTGGGGAGGAAGTGGATCAAATCCCAGGAGGAGAGTGAGGCCTGTTGGTCACTGCTACTTTTTTTCCTTTCCTTTTCTCTCTCTTGCTCTTTTTTTTTTTTAAGCTTTTTGAGACAGGGTCTCCATTTGTAGTACAGGCTGGCCCTCGAACTCAGCAATCCTCCTGTCTCTGCTTCCTGAGTGCTGGGATTACAGGCGTGAGCCACCACACCCGGCACTGTGGTTTGTGGTATTGATTGCTGGTGGGCGTAAATCTCCACGCCCAGCATTATATGTGGTTACCGGGGATCGAACTCAGGACCTTGTGCTTGCGAGGCAGACGCCGGAAACACTGAGCTAAATCGCCAGATCCAAAAGTTTGGTCACTTCAAAACAGTTCGCGTTAGCTGAGCTTCTGACAGACCATAGGGACTGAAGTGAATGAGACTGCCTAGAGTTGTGGGGCTCGCAGCACCTCCTGGTGGCAGTGGTGACAACACATGAACCAGGTGCCCACAGCAGGAAACAGACCAGGGCTACCCTCCTGCTTAACCTAGATAGTGTTGGAATCACAGGCGAGTGCCACCACACCCCGCTGGTACTCAGGACCTTGCATTTGTGAGGCAGGCACTGGAGCCACTGAGCTAAATCCCCACTCTGGTGACAGCTTTTTATTTTTTTAAGGATTTTTTTTTTTTTT